>KZ883811.1:9860-20209 GCA_003456935.1 Machilis hrabei
ATCTAGGTGATTTCCCGCTCTCATATCTCTCTTGGCCTTGCTATTAAAGGCGTAATTTTCGTGTTTCCTTTAATTTCGCATTTCTGTTTTCTGTCCTCTTCTTTTCCTTCTCCTCTCGTTTTCCCACTCTTCTTTACTAGAATTATATGTGTTTTTATGTATATATTTGAATGTGATTGGCTAATAATATTGTCTAGAGCTTTTCTACTTTTTGTTTTCAACATTCACTAAACATCATGCAATGCCATAAAACTGAATGTTTCACGTGAACCACAAAATGTGCAGATGTGAAGTTGTTGCGCTTTTGGCAACTCAGGTTAATTCCAACGATTCTGTTGCTACAGCATATAGAGTAACATCAGTGTTTTCAAAGACATGTACACACTTCAACATGAGAAATACAAGAAATTACTCGTATGTTTATTGGAATTACACAAGCTGAAACGCGATTAGAACACTGTGCAGAATTTAAATCAAAAGACAGCAAACCAAGCAAGTCATGTGAAGATTTCACAAATTTAGAGGAAAAACAGTTTGGCATTCAGTAGGGACAGCAACACCTTCTCAGTTGTTTAGGTCGTTTAAAAGCCAATAGCTAAGTTTGAAATGCAGGATATCGAATGGAAGAAGATGTTTGTCAATGGAACAGAAATCAGAATAAAATTTACAAGTGTAATTGAGTACGTGCTTAACGCATAACAATACATTTGCTGAAATATGTATTAATTTACCATAGAGTACTTCACTATAGCCCACTAAAATAAAGTTCTGATCTAGTCCATTATTTGTTTTTCAATTTACTTATCCGCTATATCATCTTCAGATCAGGCGATTTCCTGAACCTACAGATGTTTATACATGATACAAAAACCTATTAATACACTTCCCAATAGAATGTGGTGACAGTTACATAGTGATACAAATTGATTTTTGTTACAGTAATGGTAAATCAATTTGATGTCTGTTTTGTTACTGATGGTCAAGNATGTAAACATTTAACCTTGTTGGTTAAGGTTGGTTGAAACCAAACAATTTAATCAAGATTAAAATATTGTTTTCAGAAAGTTGAAGCTTTTATCTTTAACATGGTGGTAATTTATTCTTGAATCAACATGACATGATAATTTATAGATGTTTTGCACTGCTTTGGAAGCACGTAGTTTGCAGCAAGTGAGATCAGGAGGTTCCAGCTCTTCAAATTCTGGGGTTGACTGCTAACCCTGATTATAAAGGGTTATCTATTATCTGCCTATGAAGCTCTCCACACTAAGGTATAACGTACGTGTCTTTCGGGAGGGGCGTTAAAAGTAGGGTCCCATTGATAAGTGTTTGATGTACTACCACTGGTTATGTGTCGAGTGAGTGGTAAAATTAGAACATTTCAGTCAAAACAGTGTGACCGTAAGCTTAAAGAATCAGTCAGTTGCAGCAAATTCTTTACGATTTTTTCAACACTCAGAATGTAATACAGAAACACAGTAAAACACTTTCTAATAGACTGGACCTTCCTCTTCCACATGTTGATAATTTGACATTCACACATCCCCATTTGTTGACTTTGCATGTGTTGCTTGGAAAGCACATAGGTTGCAACAAACGATGGAACTCTTTTTAAATGTAGTCAACACTCGTAACGTGATNCAGAAACATATCAAACTATATCCTATAAAAATGAACCTTCTTCTTTCACACGATGATAATTTGATATTGATACTTGGCCATTTGTTGATTTTACAAATGTTTTCACTTAAGTGTACGATGCTTTGATAACAAGCAGTAAAGTTTTGAGGCTGGATAAAACTAACAGCTAAATCAAGATAAAAATTATATTTTCAGACATTTTTAATGTTCGTCTTTAACGTGGTGGTAATTCAATGTTGAAACGACACGAATTGTTGATTTTACAGCTGTTTATACTTTGGCTTGTAATTCTTCAATAAAGCNAAGCTTGCGCCACATNAAAGAATCCTTTTCGATTTTTTTCTACATTCTCGGAAGGTGATACAGAAACTTACTCAAACATTGCCTATTAGAATGGACCTTCAGCTTTCACGTGGTGGTAATTTTAAAGTGATACATCGCTATTTGTTGATTTTACAGATGTTTTCACTTCAGCATTCGATGCTTTGATAACAAGGAGCCTATGGCAGATTACTTGGGAATGTAAAGTTTAGAGGCTGGACATAGAAGTAACAGGTAAATCAGGATAAAAAGTATATTATCAGGCAGTATAAAGCTNCAGCTTCCATGTGGTGGTAATTTTATAGTNATAAATCGCTATTTGTTGACAATACATGTTACTACTTAAACATTCGCTGCTTGGAAGTAATGTGATGAACTATTTTTTATTTACAGTTGATTCATGTTAAAATTAATAGGAATAAATAAAAATTACTTGTAAANGACATGGAAGAATTACATTTAAAAGTACGCTTATTACATTCTACATTTCAATACATTATTCATCGCAAGGTGCGGGTTTATCAGTACATGAGCTAAGATATTTATCATAAAAATAGTGAAAACAAAGAGTAGGCTTACTCGGCATGTAGCGCATCTAATGAAGCCTGCTATAGTACATGCACANGAGTTTTTTAGGGCCTCAACGGAAAAACAGAAATTGTTTACGTCCAGGAAAACTTCTCTCTCGTCTCTCTTATCGCTGATAAGATTTTCAAGTTCAAAACAACTTTGCAGTTTGTTTGTGTTTTGATAGTGAGTGTGCATGACTGCATGTAATTCAAAAGGTTATACATAACATGAATAAATCGCATTGACAATGAGTAATTATGTTGTTACAATGCAGAAACTTTTGTTACATTTTCGTTTAAATATATTAGAGTGATTCAAACAACATGTACACTTCAGACGCATTTACCCATTAGTTTTCGAAGCAGTACAGTGAGGAGTCCAAACAATGCTTAAAAGATTTATTGATACNTTGTGAAAGATAACTGTTGGAAAATAATTTCATCATGTCAGCATCGTCATCCATTGTTGGCACAGAAGCCATACTGATGGGAGCAGAATTACATCATCATACAGTGGAGATGGTAGGTGCAAAACAATTTATAACAAACGAGGGATACATTTTATTACATGAAATTGATGAAGAAGGTGCTATTACCAAAATTGAATACAAGCCTGAACAAAAAAGAAAAAAAAGTGGATTACATCCCACTAGATAACAAAATAAAAGTTAATAATGCCAAAGAGCATCCACAACATAGCTTGAAAATTTGTAAAGAAAAGGATGCACTTGTTTAAAAACCATTGCTGATTTAGAGAGGTGGGAACAAGATAGAGCNTNTGGTGGCACAACAATAGGTAAATATGTGATAATTCATTTGTGGACATGATCATTTCGTGGAGGTCCGCTAAACGTATCAGCAAGTGATGACAAGGAATTTAGTGGGCTGTAGCAGCTGCAGCACAGTTNAAGGCTTTTGGGTGTAAAGCCACATTTAACAGAGGTGTGGCTGATCAAGGAGCAAAGACAGCTCTTGTTCAAAAGCAAAATTTAAATAAAATGACTCATTCATATTCTGCACTGTACAGCCTCACATTATCGGGAAAATTATTACCCAACGTCTTCATGTGTCTGCAGGANCAGACAGGTAAGTTCCATTTTTCTACGATGTCACCATTTCGTTCCAAACTTGTTTGATATCATGAAGCAAGCTTCTTCAAACCCTCTGCATAAAATTCCGCCACCTGGGAGTTCAGCCAGCTTTGCACTGAAGTTTTTAACTCTTCAGTTTCCTCAAATTGTTAAACCCCAAGCCAGNTTTTGAGGTGTAGGAAGAGATGGTAGTCACTGGGTGCGAGGTCAGGACTATAAGGTGGATGATCAAAAATGTCCCATTGGATTTTTTTAATTGTCTCGATTGTGTGGGCAGCCATGTGCATTATCTTGAAGCGTCATTACGACGCGGATGGGGTCTCCATTAGACCTGAGTTGTCATAACCGTGGGACCATAATCCAATAGTAATAGCCGTGTACGGGTGCGTGTTATCGTGAAGGAGAACAATTCCTGACCTCAGCATTCCCTGTCGTCGGTTTTGAATGGCACGGCGCAGTTTTGAAAGTGTTTCTTAATAGACTTGCAATGTGATGGTTGTTCCAGGCTCCATGAAATTGACCAAAAGCATGCCCTTGTGGTCCCAGAACACAGTTGCCATGATTTTCCTTTGAGACTGGGTTTGCTTGAAATTTTTCGGTTTTGGTGAACTGGAATGACACCACTGCATGGACTGTTGTTTGGATTCAACACTGACGTACAAAATCCACGTTTCATCACCATTTATGATATGGGGAAAAAAATGGTCTCCCTCTGTATGAAAGCGGTCCAAAAAAGTACGTGCAGATATTAATCTCTGGTCTTTGTGAGCGCTTGTCAACATTTTCAGCACTCATCCTGCCCAGCGTGTCAATCACAATTCTGAACAATGTTGTCTTTTAAACCTCTGGAAATTCTATGGAAAGATCACTAATCATAAAGCAACGATTTTCTCTCACTTTTGCATACACACGCTCAGCGAGATCGTCAGTCCAGACGCTAGGCCCGCCACTCCTCTCTTCATCGTGAACATTTGAACGGCTTTCCCTAAGCTCATGACACCATTGCCTCACTTTTCCTTCACTCATTACAGTAGGCCCATATGTTTCACACAATTGACAGTGAATTTCAGCAGCATTATGTCCTCTTGCGTTGAGAAATATAATCACAGACCGGACTTCACAACTGGTGGGATTGTTTATTGTCACACTCATCATAACTCACTGTCACACAAAAGCAAATAACAATGGACTGGTGACATGACAGTTAAATGCCCAACGGACCAGTTCAAGCTACTGAGCATGCGGGATCTAAACAGTGTTGCCAATCACTCTTTATAACCAATGGGCCCTTACTTTTGAATCCGGCGCTAATAACCCATGTGCGTTGTGTGCCGTAAAACAACATTTCATCATCATCATCATCTTACTTTTGAATGTGCCTCGTGTTTTTACAAACAGATGAAAAATGTTATAAAATCTATTCAAAATTCCTCGTATTTAATTGAAAACGGTTGTGAAATATCTCAACAAGGACTAATGTAATCACTGAAAGGGTGGAACNCATGTTGGGGGTTGGCATTTATTTGCAATATCCATTTCTGGTTTCAATCAGCAAACCCAAATAATTATCACTGTGAGTTTTACAGAATCTCTAATAATACTGTTTTGTGTAATACAAAAAAAAAAATAGCAACGATAGTAAATTTGATGACCAAAGTACCAGCGAATACCTAAACAAAAAACCAACAGACTTACCTTTACAGTAAAAGTTGTGTAAAAAGAAGATGCATCAGATAGCTATTTAAAAATGAATTATTTGGCTTTCATATAGTAAAATGTTTAAAAATAGATAAAAGTATTTGCTGCAAAATAACAGTACCTTCTCATCACTCTATATTTTGATACCAATTGTAGGCAACATTGATTCTGTAATCACACTAATAATATTTTTCNTGTCAGTCATAATTTGAATTTGTGTATCAGATTAACCCTATATTGCATTTTGTTCCCATTTGGGAACATAAATATTAAAACAAAAAAGTAAATATTGTGTTTACTTGAGAACGCAAACTGTTTCACAGATTTTCACGTGTAGTTTTGTGAGGTTCTTCATGGTTTGTGTAAAGAAAAGTGAAAATTGTGTCTGTGTTTACATAGAATGCAAACTGTTTCACATATTTACACGTGCACTTTTGAGACTTTCNTGGTGGTATGAGTAAAGAAAAACTATCAGAAAACTATGTTTCTTAGAAAGTTAGAATGCGAGAAAAATGGGAAGTGCATATTTGTCTTTTTTATATATTTTTGTTCAGGGAAACAAGTGAACCGAGATGCTGCGGGGCACGAAATTTGGAAAGAAAAATATGGGACATTATCTTGGGCATTAAAGCGTTGTTATACTAACCCTTGATATTTGTTTTCAAGTAAAACGAAAATTCATGCAATAAAGGGTTAAAGTGATGACTGGCTGAAGTGCAAGGATTAGTTATCTCAGTCTCCATAATGATTCATTTTGTTTTTGTATTATNTGAGTTGACATCTCAAAACAAACATTGCTTTGCTCATGCCATTCTTTCTGTTTTCTAATGCCAGTCTGCTCTGTGATCAGCTTCCTAAAGATGTATGAATGAAGATATAATTGTCAACTTAAAACAATATTTTCCACTTTGAATGATTTGTTTACTCTTGGGCTTGGGTTGCATTTTAATGCAGTGTTTGTTATGTATCTATTATCACAGACAGTATAAACTTTTACAAAAGAGAATTAAACTTATTTGACTGCATTTCTAAATTTTACTTACAGCACAATTTGTCTGAGCTGTCCTGTATTATCAAGAAATGGAAGGATGCATGCAGAGAAGCTCTTCCTACACTTCTTGAAAAGATAAATGAGCAGAGGATGGAGAATAAAGTTACAATGGAAGAACTTTTGAAATATGTAGGTCTTGATTATCAGCTGATAGGATACAACATTGAAGATGAGTCATTTGACTGAAGTGATGTGATTTAGCCATTTGTTATAAAGTGCCTGTATTATTATGGTCATGTAGTTGTGAAAAATTTGTAGCCTAGAAGTACAACATACTTTTAGTTTGTGTTAATGGTAAATTTCTAAACCTTGTGCTGAAGCCTGAAGCATTATGTCATCAATTATGGAAGCTGTGAATGTTAGTTCATTTAATGATATATTATTATGAAGAAAAGGAAGTGATATGAAGAAATTACTTTTCCATTATATTATAAAAGACATGCCATTATTAGAGAGATGATAAGTAGGGTCCGGATTTATATNCACGAACCTATGCTTCTATGCCACTGAATCAACACTGACACAAACTTTCACTTCTATGTGTACTAACACTTTTACACCTATCGAATGAGTTGACAGGAAATGGAGTAGCATATACATCTGAACCCTAGTAATGATAATCACACACGAATACTGTTCAACATTGTGTCAACGACAAACGTCATTAAGAACAGGTAAAAAAAATGTACGTTTTAAAACTAATTTGGTAAAACTGAGCATTTTACTTGGACCACGCACATAGAAGCAAAAGTTTGTGTCAGTGTCGATTCAGTGGCATAGAAGCATAGGTTCGTGCATATAAATCCGGACCCTAATGATAAATATACGCAAAGAAGGCCTATTCNGTTTAGAATAATAATAAAAGNTATTGAACAGCAGTAGTGCACAGTTCAGCTGCACCTTCAGCATTTCCACTGATGATATAAAGTAAGGTAACCTTTTTTGCCAGTGATGTCCTTATGTTCATTTCGTATTTAGCTTATGAGTGCTTTACAGTGTTCAAGTTATACTCAATGAAGCATAGAGTTTTAAGGAACAGAACTTGCATGTTAAATTCNTCAGGATTTATTTTCAAATGCGTATTCTATGACANAAAATCAGAAAACGNCCTACTTTTGACAAGCGAAGGACAGTAGAATTAACGACATTTAATTAATGCATTCACGACATTCCTACGTGTTTTTGTGGAAAGAAGAATGATTGAAAAGTATAAGACTGCCTCAGAGATGGTTAAAATGCATTATATTCCACTAAATATAGCTCTTCAACTTATGAAAGTGCTAGTCACACAAACTTTCAGATTAACAATAATAACCACTAAAAATGGTACTTGTTGTTAAATAATCAGTTTTCCACAGCTAAAGAAAGATACTGCTGTCTCTGTACAAATAAATACCGGTAGCGTATTGGCCTCCGAGATGACAGAAGAACAATATCAACATATACTGTACAGAGACAGCAATTTCTTACTTTATGCAATTTAGATGTACAAACAATAACTATTTAACAATAAATTAGTAGTCATTAGACTGGCTATTATTGTTTAACTAGAACCTGAAATTTTGCATAACTAGAATTTTAGAAGATCATAATTTGAGGAGATATATTTACTGCTTAATGGTGCACTTAGCCAGCTCAGATATTTTAATATTTTTCAATCCTCCTTCCTTCCATAAAAACTCGTGGGGAATGCATTACTAATTAAATGCCGTTAATTCCACTGTACAGTGCTATGATTTTGTTTGTCTAAAGTAGNTCGTTTTCTGCCTATTCTGAAATGGNACACGTATTCGTAAATAAATTGTGTGGATTTAAACACATAAGTACTGTCCCTTAAACCCTTATACTTTATTGAGTATAACTTTGAAAGCTTTAAAGCACTCCTAAGNTAATTGGAAGTTGGAAAGCACTCTTAGGCTGAATGAGATAAAAATAAGGACACCACTGGCTTCTTCGAATAAGTGATTTTGCTGACCCAGAGGTTACATTAAATGATTTTCTTATTCTGCTTGTAAATTACTAGCTTAACTACCGGTATACAAAAGTCCCAGAAAGTCTCGCTCTATGAACTGTCTCAGAATGAAGGGCAGAGTATAAATTCATCACTGCATGCAGTACTCTGGTCACAGAAATGTGCCATTTTATGCATCATGACTGAATTGTGCACTTGTATAACAAAAGCTGTAGCTTCAACAGTAGCAAGCAAGCTTAACATTAATAGTTCATTTTGTTAAGTCATGTTTGAAGCTGAGAAACCATATAAAATGAAAAAGTGTTTAAATTTAGTTTTTCCTTGATATTTTCATATTTCTCCTTCTAGTGGTATATAACTTTTGTTTGATTAATGCTTATGTACTTACATTCAATAAAGCTAAAATAAATATTGGTCCTCTTGAGAGACTTAATTGCAGTTTGATATTTTTCTCGTATACAAAAAATAAAGTTAGAGTTTGTTAGTTACCGTACCTTCCATTTATAGGTGCAGACTACAATTTATGGTTAGTAGCCACTGGCTGGTGGGTGCAAATTGTTTAGTCGCCACTTCAGCTGACTTGGTCGCCACATTAAATTTTTTTTATGATCCCAAATAAATTATAACAAAAAATGTATTTTGCTGTACAGCCCATATCTTTATTAGCAATTAACAGTCAGTGTAATACAATTTTAATTTAATCGTCCATAAAATTAGGCCTCCTATTTCTGATGCAGTCAGTCCACCATTTATCTACAACTTTATTAGCCTCAAATTCAGACAGTTTAATCTTTGACAATTTAATCCTTAGCCTGTCCTCTAGCACTTTCGTGCTCATTGTTTGATTTTTATCATCAGATGTGTTGCCCATACTACTCCACTCTCTTTCAACATCTGCATTTGATGGTGCAACTGTTAAGATGATTTGTACAACAGCCGCCATTATTTGCAAATGATTAAATGTATCGCTTCTTAATTTTTTCAATAAAACATTAATGATACACTTTCTCCGGCATACATATGCATCAAAGAACGAAACTGTTTACACTCTGACATTGCTCTTTCAATACTGAAGTCAAACAATTTACACATATCTACGATTTCCTTTTGTCCGTACATAACCATAGTGTCAGCTTCAGGCAACATACCCACATCCAAAACATTTNATACATTAAGCAGTGTTTTGACACTTGATGGTACATTTTGAAACCTCTTTTTTTAAGTTCGCTATTGTGATTTCTATTACATCTGTGCAATCTGATTTTACTGCTTTGCTTTTCCCTCTTTACTGTTTNGTCAATGTAATGCCATCAAACAATTTTTCATCAATGTCACTACTGTNGACAACACAACTTACAAAGTTAGTTCCATCTACTCCTGGCTTATCTTTTAACTCTTCAAGATTAGCTTTTGAGCAGCTGCATTTGCTTCTGGCAAAACTATGGTACTTTTTTCTAACAGCTTTGAGCAGGTGGCCACTATTTCTATGTAGTCAAGAAAATTGTGAAAAACCATAACAATATTTTCCTGCTTTAGATCATCCAAAATACCCTTAGCAATTGCTTTGATCTGCGATCTGTGCTGACTTAGAGGTGAAGCTACATTTTCTAAGTGAGTTATAATAACTTTGAAATTTTTAATCACAGGATTGACTGCAGCTTCCAGTGAGTCAGCCAATCTAGTTTCACAAATGTTTTTGAAACTCATAGTTGAAACGTGAAGCATTTTGTCTGTTTCATTAAGTTCTCTCGTAAGTTTTGGACTACTTCTATAAAAATTTGAAATAGTTCTTGTTATAAGAAGGATTTTCTGACTATTCTCATTAGCTTTTAATGATTCTTTGAGTGCCAAGTCAAGAATATGATTGAAACAATAAACATATGCTGGAGAACCTATGTGTGTTACCAAACCACAATTCTTGCCGACATTCACAGAAGCTCCATCAACAGTTGAACACAGAATACGTTCTTTCCAGTTAGACAGTCCAACTCTGTTACAACAACTAT
>KZ883814.1:1458-12872 GCA_003456935.1 Machilis hrabei
ATATATTATGTTGTAAGCCATTCATTTCATTTTATGTTTAGTATATAATATAATGTACAACATGTATGACAAATCCCATGCCTACAATAGACCCAGTGGACAAATAAAATATTATTATTATTAGTTATTNAGCATCATGTTTATCATACAAAAACACTTCACAGCATTAATTACTGTCCATAAATTGTTACTCTTTAGTTTCATTCTTTTTCTTCAATTTATACTTGCATTTCAGATTATTATTCTTACTCAGCTCTGATACTTGGCAGTAGAATCCGGTGTGTACCATGCTATACTGAATGGCGATTGGCTGCATGCCCCAGTAGAAATGGGAATCGTGGCAGAAACTTGGATGATGTCCATGTCTGCTTCCAATTTACGATTGTTCTACCGACTGCTTACTGACCGGAAGTTGAGTGCTGGGTAACGGCTGTCTCAACTTCGGACTCACGATTTCCGATCCAATGTAGACCCGGCATACAGCCTAGTCTCATGCTTCCAAATGCATGGAATGATATCAATGTGTAAATATAATTACCTGCAAACCACAGCTAACAACTTTACCAAGTGTTTAAAGACACGAGTAAAATATTTTGAAACTATTCATAGTTTCTTAATTTGAGAAATTATTATAGTTTTTTTTAAAACACTATACTTATACTTACTCTTATTTAAAGCATAGGTATGAGTTGTTGTTATATTCCATTAAACTTTTAATTAACATCTTGCAGGAATACAAGACACCTGGTGCTAAGGATATTCCGATAGATTTCCGTGTTTACTTTGCAAAAAGCACACCAAATCCCAAGTGTGTATATGGTTCGAAAGGTAAGGATATTATTTTGTAAACTAACTTTCAAACTGTTTTCTTCATTAAAGACTCTTAATTTAAGTCCTATTTACAATATACACTTGTGACTTGTGATATTATTTATTTGTCATTTATTGACATATTTTTAAGCTTCAGCACTAGCTTAGTGTATAGAAATACAGAATACTTTGGTGATCTGGACACTCACTCTCCAGATGTTCAAGTACACTCAACAAAATGTATAACTATGTAAAAATTGCGACATTCATCTGACAGTAGTAGCCTCTCTGGCTCTGCCNAATACTTCTTAAATAATTAAAGAATGTTGACTTCATCCCGCTTTAGGTAAAGGTGCATTGATTTTAGACGAGTGTACTATCACAGACTGGTACATTTCAAAGACTTCCAAAAAAATGTAGATGCTGAAAAATCAGATCTAAGAAAAATGCTCCCCTATTATACATTGGATATTGCTCTGTATTTGCACCTGAATAATAATTAGCCCTGATGTACTTTGTGAACTCTTTGTACATAGTGTGAAGCAAATACTTCGATTTTCTGCTCTCACTGCGATCACATTTGATTAATACTAGCATTTAAACTATATCGTAAGTTGTCTTTGTAGAGTTAAGTAATACTATGTCTTATCCTTTTCATTTGCTGTATTCATTAAGTAAATTTGCATTTGGAGTTATAGAAATATGTATAATTTTCAATATTTCACAAGATAAATAATACAAACATGAATTCTGCAGTTGACATTAACAATGAAATATCCATCCTATAAAAACAGCAATGTATTTAGACATAGCCATATGTTTATGGTATTAGTCATTTTTTTATGTGTGCATACTTTAGAAATGACTTGTCATAAAATTTAATATTTCACTTTCTAAACTACTTGTTCCTGTACAGAATCACTTCCGAACTACAACACTGCACTGGCAGTATTTTAGAAAGATTTATAGGGTATTGTAGTTAAATAAAAAAATGGCAATTACTAAAAAAAATGAGGAGGTGTAACATTGTTAATGGCATAACAGGAACTGCATATTTCTGGATTTTGATAGCATATTGTTCGAGATACTTATATTTCTAAATAAAAATTAACACACCTACAACTTTGATAGAATATTTGCATTCTAGGAGAGCTAAAAAGAGTAATATTTTTCAGCAAATAGAGCTTGCAACAGTTAGGATGCAGTTATTCTGCCTACTTTCATTCTAAAGGTCGTGGGTTCGATTCCATTAGTCTATGCGTTTCATGGTGATATTGACTCGTCTATATTGACTGTGCTGTCAACAGGACATTAAAAAGGAAATGGTAATAATATGCAGTATTCACGTCCTATCGACACTAGATAGGTCATGTCAGGATGACGAGCAATGCCTTTTTTTATCAGTGGAGATGAACGGACCTCACAAACATCTACGCCTTATGTGGGTTTCAAACCTACAGTTCTCTGATCTAGAGCTAGGTACCGTACGCTAACCACTAAACCAGACAGATCGGCTTGCTTAAACAGTACACACTATAATCATAAGGAAGTAGATCGAAAATAAATACAGCAGCACTAGTGAAAAATTGCCAGAGTAGTTATTGAAACATTAAGTACATTTTGATACATATATTTGAAAGTTTTAAAATTCACTTCAAAGTTGTTCTTCTACAAATACCTTTAACATAAAACTCATGCTATTAAAAAAATTCAAGAATTATAAACAAACATTGAGCAATGTTAGGTAATATATTTGACCAAGTTACATTAAAAAATTACTTTTGTTTCAGCTACTGGTGAACCTGCTGTTAGTATGAGTTGCTCTGCATATTTTGCAGCTCGGGCAGCAGTGGATTCAGCTCTGGCTGATATCGGTATTTCTGAGTGGTATCAACTAGGTGGGTTTGCAAGCTTTTTCTGTACGAATGTTTCATTTTACTTTAACGTGTTTAACGTGTCATTTCAGACACACCAGCCACTCCAGAGGACATCGTTCGCTGTGCTCAAACAAAGTCGCAACAGTTTGTTATTTGAGTATATGTTTGCTCTTGTAGCCATGATACATACTCATTTGTAGCATTAAAAAAATGTGTTAAGAAATAAATCTTCATTGAGAGGAAAACTTAGAGAATTTGGAATTGTAGCGCCTTTGTACTAGATTTTCTACTGCTTTATGTAGATTCTGAACTATATTATGCATTTAACAAAAATAAAGTACACAAGTACAAAGATCTCCTTGTATTATTTTTATAATGTTATTAAGATATGCAGGTTGTACACAATGGAAGGAAACAGCTTTGAGATATGTAACTTTCTGTTGAACAATTCTGTCAGAGGAATACTGATACAGATAATAGTTGGTATAAAAGTTTTTTTTAGTATAAAGGAACAAAATACCTGGATATAAAATCTCCTCACTACTCAATATTCTGCCCAGTTTGTCACTGTAATGAGTTTCTTCAATTGAACACTGTCCTATATCTTTGTTGTGTGCACTTTGTCATTCACATACTCTCACCATTTATTACTAACCCCAAGACAATACTACATAGTATCAGAGCTGAGTATTGGTGACTTTCAATAATATGCCAATGCAAAACTTATCTATAATGCTAATAAACTGTGAGCACAAAATGGGGACGGAAAACCACGAAAAAAACAAATGGCCGCAATGCCCAAATGTTAAACTTCGCTGTTTTTTGTGACAAAGACCACAGCCAAAAAATTGCATTGGTATGCTTATATAGTGCATACATCTGAGACAAAGTTATGTCTCGCACACCTCAATTATTCAGAGGTGGTGAATATATTACACGAAATAAATACAATTTGTAATTTTATGTTTTGTCGGAAACATCTGTAGGAACACATTATGTTAGATGGAAGTGGAAAAAGAAGTTCTTACTGTACACCAGACGTTCTTTTAAAATTAATATTTGAGGTGTTCCTCTCAGTGAAATATTAATTTTACAAGAACATCCGGTGTATGGTAAGAACTTCTTTTTCCATTTCAAACTAACATAAAAATTTGTTATGTTCAAGTTTTAATGTCAGGAAACTTAAAAATATGAAGTCTACTATTATGTTGATAAAAATTGCAATCAGAAAAGAATTTGGTAGTCAAAAGTGTTAAATAAATTAAAAAGGCAAGAGTTTCTTTGAATTCAAAGTGAGCAATATAATTTTATATCGTTTACTTTTGTTTTATGGCTATCGTGTAACTGACTAAAATTGTAACGTCAAATTTTAACATGCAGAACAGTGGCTTATTCATCAGAGGTCACCCATGTACTTACTTGATTTATTGAAATATCAAACGACAGTTTAATGTTAGGAGCGAGGGGTTAAGTTCATTAAATGACATCATCCTCTGTGAATCTTTATATTTGAATTTCACTCAAGAAGTTAGTTTTCAGGTTTTCCTTCCATTTTTATAACCCTGGATTTGTATTTTTATTTTACTTCCCACTTCCTAAAATCCTTTCTCATGGGTAAACTAAGATTTTGTTGGCATATTAAGGAAGGATAAGAACTTTCCTAAGAGGTGTTACATTTGTGCTTAGGGTTTCGTAATAATTTACTTTAAACAGTATATTGCTGGAACTGGTGTTTGTGATTGCTTACAATGTAAAGTAGATGCACATGCTGCTGTTATTCTTTATCATTCTAATTACTAATGAATATTCAACTGTTACAAAACAGCAACCTAATAACCAGCAATCCTTACTATAAAAATCAGAAAAATTACATTCACTATTTACAAAAGAAAGCAAAGTCCATGAATATTTTCTTTTGAGTTGTTTGTGTATGACAAATTCTGTTGATTCTACGAGCAAAAGCAGCTACTGTTGCTGTAAACTGTTTTGTAATCCTCTCTGCCTCTTATATTTCCTGATTACTCTTGTACCTATTCATTGACCTGGAGTGAAGTATTATTCTTTGGTCTGTGTGCTGCATTTCATGTGTTTGAACTGTAAATTTTAGAATGTTGTAGGACTGCTAGAGATAGTACGATTTTTGGAAAGTAAAATTAAATGGAACTTCTAGTTTGAAATTTAGTTTCATCATTTCAATAGCTGGGGACCTTAGACAGAGCCATTCATTAAGTAGGTGCCCTTACAATCCATCAGCCTTTCGCAGGCCAATCAACTATTAAATCGCTAGCATAAAATAAAATGATTAAATCTGAACACGTTCCTAATTAAATACTTAATATCTTCACATTAGACTATATCTGAAGTTCATCAATGACTATTTGACACTATGTAGGCAAGTGCTATATATTTATGATTGGCAACACTATTAGCAGTTGTTTATATANATATATATATTTTATAAGTGGGAATTTCCATTGTTGTATAAGAATGGGAGAAATTTATTAATTGTCTAAGTTTAAGTTAGGATTATTCACCAATGACCCTGCATGTGCTTGTCAGTAAATAAATCAACCATCACTAATAGAAAAAATAATAACAAATGTGACAATGGAATCAATGAGCTGCAAAACAAAAATATCTCAAATACTGTAATACATTTTCCTTTATTTATACCTTTACCCGAGCAAACAAACTAGAACAGATTTCTNTACACTACAACAATATGTTAATTAGGCAAATAAATTAAGGCATTGTTTCACATTTGAACAGTTAACAAAACATTTAATACACAACTTACCTACATACAGGTTGAGTGGTGACAAAAGGTCGTCATAACTTTAAGAGTTTATAGCAGGAGTCAGATAAAAAAAGCCATATAAACATGGTCAAATTCTGAATGGTTATGGAGCTATGACTGGTTAGTTTTAAAAGAAGGCTAGGGAGAAGACCCATTTATTCTTAAATTCACACAAGACATTATGTTTGTCCTCGATGAGTGCTGCAGCATCCAAAATGTAATGGCTGTTGTGTTCCCACCTTTCTCTGAAAGACCAGCACTTTCAACCATCCCCATACACCATTATCAAAAGGGTATAGGTCCAGAGATCTGGGTGGTCAATCAATTTTTCGGTTTTCCTCACTTCCATGACCAATCCATTGACCATACTTTCAGGATCACTCTATAACAGTCAAATAATGTTACACAGAAGAATTGGTGGCAGTCTACAATAGTCTTCAATATTATAGGAAATTACATATACTCAATCTATATCTCCTGTGCTTATTAACTACTACAAAAGGGCTGTAAAATTCTAGGCTTAAACACGATATATTTGCTCAAAAACTGACAAAGGTTAAGATGAAACTATTTACAACAGATTATTGCCTGCTATTTATACATGTTAGGGAAAGGCAGTTCAAAAGAAGTATACAACCTAAAGCTATTTGTACACAATTTTACAATAAAATTATCTTAATGAGATACGAATAAAGTACTTTTTTGTTTCCTAGCAACTTTATTTAAAAAGAAAAAGTCGCCCAATAATGCAAATTTTGCTTTAATGGGAAAATAAAAACATTAAATTTATGCAGTATCACATCAAAACAAGCATGTATATGAAAATGGTTTCATTCACCCAACTTAGTTGAATTACCTAATGCAAAAAATGCTCGTGCCTTCCTACCTTTCTTTCACACTTTCTTTTACTCTTTGGTAATGCTGTCATTCAAAATCATAAAAAAACACAGAAATTGAAGGCACCAGAAACGCTTTACAATATTTGTTTTTTAATGCCCTACGAAAGGCCAATTTGTTCGACACTTAATGAAAAAGTAATTGTACTGGGTAATTTAGTTGCAAACCAGGTATACCTACTAATAAAAAAATTATGATATACTGTCAAATGTTTACAAAAACAAAGATCCCTGTTATTGGGTTAGACACATCAATGAATGAAATATGTTGGCATGTTATCCTAACAAACAGAGCCCATAAATTTCATCTGACTTGTGTGCATATCCTGACCTACTGGAAGGTTTAAAACTTCAGTAACTTTAATGAAAAATAACAAATAAAAGCCATGCACCACTTTGTTGTATTTAATTTTATATGCTCATTTAGTTTTGAGGGCATACAAGTATGAATCCATATTTCAGACCTGATTATTTCTCAATCTGAAGCAAGTGACACCTATTATATTTGACCTCATTTAGTTTCTACAAGTACTATCTACATGTGAAATATAAAGTGGATTTGTCGATTCCACTCGTAATAAATGTGCATGCCCTTTATCCTTTTCTTCTATTGCACGCTGAAATTCTGCTGAAGTGGCTACAAAAGTATTATGCTGTTCAGTAAGTAATGCCCCACATATTTTTTCTCAGCCAATAATAACTATAGAAAAGCGAAATTTTTCATGCTGCAGATTTGAAGTTTCCCATGTTTGTGTGCAAAATTGCATGGCATTCTTACATATAGCTGTAGTAGTCTATTAAAATGGTGTCTGTGAACGACTCGCGTTACAAACAGTGAGCTGTAATTGGGTTCTTGATTGCGGAGAAAGGTTTATGTGAACATTTACAAACGTTTGTGTGCTGTGTATGGAAGTTGTACAGTCGATAGGAGCACTGTTGGTCACTCTTAGAGATTTAAGGCTTAAGGAAGTGGAGAGACGGAGGTGCACAATTGGCCGAGCTCAGGGCGCCTTGCAACAGCCAACAGCCCAGACATGATTCTTGTGGATGTGATGCCAAGAGGTGAGACAATCAATTCAGACGTATACATCAAGACCATGACAAAACTCAACTAGTACTTACGCCGAGTTCGGCCTCACAAGAATTAAGCAGAAATGTTGCTCCAGCACGCCCTCATACAAGTCTGAAAATCCAGGAAGCAATTGCCAAATTAGGTTGGACTGTGCTTCCCATCCTCTTTATAGTCCTTACCTGGCTCCCTCTGGTATTTCATCTTTTCGGGCCACTTAAAGTACAGGACAAGGTTTGAAGATGATGGGGGTGTGATGCATGCAGTGGGTACAGGTATGCACTTGTTTCGCACTGGCCTAAGGCCGTACAAGTTGATGGGGATTATGTGGGAAAATAGTATGTGTAAAGGAAACATTAATTTATATTGTGAGTAAATTTTATTCATTTTGACTTAATAGTTTCCAAGAAAAAATGTGGGACATTACTTTCTGAGCAGTCCACGTATTATACAGACTACAGAGATTTATGAATGGTCTTTCAGAAAAGAAATCAAAAGCATTCTACTGCCTTAAAAGAAATACACTCAACTTCCAAATAGGCTTGTTATTAAAAAAATTAAGTTGAAAGTANCACAATTTATATCAACATCCAAGTCTTCAAATTATGATCTCTCTAGTGGCTTTTGCTGTAGAACAGTTTGAAACTATCAAAACCAAATAGTTAGCAGTAAATGCAAGGAATAATAAATAAAGCTATAATATTTTCATAACGATCAATTTATTTATACTGTGTTTGTAAATATAAAAACACAGTTAGTGCATGACACAACAAAATATATGCTTCATACGTCAATCCAAACATAATAAATAATAAAAATTAATGTTTATTTGATTTGATCTGATTTGATCCGATCTGATCAGCTACCTGTTGTTACATTCTTCGTCTTCTGATCCATCTTCCTCATTTAACTGTGATTTCTGAAAAAAAGGAAAACAAATTACAGCAATAGAGCATTTCATTTATATTATGTGACTTCACTACTGAAACAAGGTTCCAAAGAATAAAAAAAAGTTATACGAAGAAAGCCAGACATTAATGGCAAACATGATATGAAAAAAACTTGCCGATAATTAACTAAAATAATCATTCACAGTTGGTGTGTAGACAATTATTAGGCAAGATCTAATGCTTGGGATTATAACATTTTACAAAGAGAAGGACACACAAAAAGATAACACTATTAATGTTCACCTTAGCTAGCCATAAACATACATTCCAGCCACATCAAGTGTGGCAAAAACTGACAGTCAATTCACTATGCTCAACAGATGGTGTTTCTTTGTTACCAAATTCTTCAGGTACTCAATAGAAGAATAATGTTGGACTGGAATAGGGTACATCTGTTCAATTCTAACCTACCACAACAATCAAATTGTCAGGTTCTGGTTTGTAACGTATGACTTTTTATTGTTTTGCATTATCTGGTGACTTGAAAACAAGAAGTAATGTGGGGAGAGTGTTTTTTCAGAGAGAAAGAAATCTTCCTTTAGTGAAATTCTAGAAATTACATACTAGTCGAGACTGATGATTCTGGGTGTTCTCCTATGCAGAGGTTACTTGCCAGCATAAACTGAAAGTCCATTAAGCAAACTAAAGACAAAAACACCTCTGAATTCATAATTGAGTTTGACATATCTTGCCACTGCAAGGCTCTCAACAGCCTATTAACACACTTAGTCATCATTCTAAAATTTGATAAAGTACAATAGCTCATCTTAACATGAACTCATATCTACACTAAACTCGTGCCTTTGTGTAGTTAAATGTTAATACGTTTATTATTCACAAACTCTCAAGAACACTGCCCTTTACACACTTTCCCAAATGCTCATAAAAAATAAAACTCCTAACACCTCAAATCACCCAAAATTGTCATAACACAAGTGATTAATTAAAAAACNCATACAAACAATATTGCCAAGGTGCGTGTTTACAGCAAGCATCAACCAAGGAAGGCTACGAAGTGACCAGAGGTCAAAAAACATAAATGTGATATATATTACTATTTCGGTGGCCCTAGTAGTTCTCAGGACAACTGAAGTTCACACTAGCAAAGGTAAGAGGAGACAGCAATTAATACTGGCAAGAGAATCATTATGCTTTACAATTTTGTAATCGTGGAGGCAAGTTAGTCGTCTTACATGCCTACTTGTCTTAAACATCACAAAGTACAACTTTAAAGTCTAAATGTAAACAGTTGCTCTTCTGAGAAGAGAGACATTTTGTATCTGGGAATAATAATACAATTATTACATTTTCATGGCTTTCTCTGAGAAGACCTACAACTCCATTTTTTAGGCCTACTGTTATCGTGAGAGTTGGCAGGTATGTACATCTGATGATTCTATGATGAAAAACTATAGTAGGTATAGAATGCTTTGAGGGTGGGGGTGTAGGAGGACTTTTAACTATGAGAATCAAGAGTGGAATTAGAAGANAACATAAGAGCAAATACGTCCGCTGACCGAATCGGTTCCATTATAGTATGGTGGAAACAGCTTCTCAGCATGGTAAAATGTACTTAGTCATATATGTGGTTATTAAAGTGAAGCATACTGTAAAGGAAACTGGATCCTATTAAGAGTATAGAAGACAGCTTTTAAACACCGACATGAAAGGGTTAATAATAACACAATACAACTAGTAAAGCAAATTATTGGTATTGATAAACTTGCTTAAATGTTACAGCAATCATCATGAAACAGACTGAAGACAGAAGCAAATAAAAAGTGCACTTAGAAAGTTTCAAAATAAATAAAATATACACTCAATTTAAACTGTAATGCATGGCTGTACTAGATTACATACAAAACTTAGTCACAAGTTTTAATGTGAAATAGACATAAAAGATTTTAATTTTTTATTACTACTAAGTCTGTTGCCAAAACAATTGTGGTGATAATGTGCAGTTTCTATTTATTGCTTTTTAAATGCCCTAATTTGATATGTTTATCTTTCAATGGCTGTTTCATTACCTATATCACCTTTGTCCACACATACAGTTTCAATTTTTACGATTAGCTATCATTTTCCATCCACCATTTGTTATGCATAAACTATATACTATAAAAGTGTGAATACCTTATCAAGCAGTTCTTTGAAAGCTTCTAGATCTGCACTGGAATAAAAGTCATACACATCTCTTGGAACTGCGTAGTGACTGTATGGATGAGGTTGGACACCTGCATAGCTTGTTATATAACGAAAAACAGGCTCGTATCCACAATTACTCTCAGAGTATTCTTCACCAACTGCTTCATTAGAATTTAGATCAACTACGCTGTTGTTTTCATCAGAATTATCTGCTTCACTGTCGTTTCCAACCCAGTCGTGCAATTCGTCCCATTCAAAGAGTAGTGCATCTGTTGTCGGGCCAAACGGATTCACATCCACCAGCACTACATGGTCTCTGGATTGTCGAACAACATCAAAAACAACTGTAACAAAAACAGGTAGGGGATGCACCATATTTAAAACGGCTGTATAAATTGTTATTATTATTGCATTTTCTTGATCAAATCCTTATTGAACAGACAAATTATTTAAGAATGCTAAAATTAATTTGATTTTGTAGGAGGTATTATACTTTTTGTGATATTTACTTTTTTGTAAGATACTGTCATGCGTACTATTGCACTCCTATGTGAGGTAATGGTACGCATGCAAAACAGGTTTAGTAATTTGTTGTATAATGAAAATCATTATAAATCATTGTTTTTTATTATTAACCCAATCTTTAACCACTCAGCTGCTTATCCCGCTATTTCAGCGTGCTCAGTGCGTGTATACAAAACTAATGCGCACGCGATAATAGCGTGCAAGAAAACTTTGCTGTTTCTTGACTGCTTGTCCCGCTATTTCTACGTTGAAACAAGTCTGTTGGCTTACGAAACTTTTAGCCGAGATAGTTTTCAGTTTTCATTACAGATGGCAGCACCTATTTGCTACTGAATGAGTTAAAAT
>KZ883821.1:17044-28466 GCA_003456935.1 Machilis hrabei
TGGTAAGTGAACGAAAATTTGCGTTTTAAGCGCAACGAAATTTCGCGCTACGCTTCGTTTGGATATGACAAAATCGATGCTGGTACTGTAAATAAAATTTAGAATAGTTGGGGTGTCAAGACCACGTTTCTGATCTTCTTGACGTCATTGGTGCACTCCTTTTTATATGATTGTCTTTGACATGTCTTATGCAAATTGCGAACGTAACAAGCAAGGTCTTGTTCTTTCAAGCCTCGAAAACGACATTTTAAAGCATTAATAGCACTCTAAAATATTAATTACTACCACTTTTGCTGCTCGATGTTCCGGATGAACTCAATTTTAGTCGTTAGAACGAAATTGCTATTCGTAAATGACGAATTCTAAGTGTATGCATATTCAGAGTTCGTTTTTGTTTGTTTTCCTTTTTCAACCAAACGTTGCTGTGCCTTTGTTTCTTTTAATAAATACTTACAATTCTTTGAAGTGTCACCATCACTCACCCTCACTATCTATACCATTTAAACACTGCAAAATTATAGAATCTATGGCTAAATATAAAACAACCGTAACGGAATCTTGAATAATACAAATTTGATATCTTCAAATATTCCAAAGTTTACCCATGTGAAAAAAGGACATAATTTAAAGAGTATGCTACACATGGTGATACGCCCGCTAAGATTCCTTCAATGAACGAAATCCCTTCCATGTCTTACAAGAATTTCGCTTATTTTATGTACTATGCGAGTGAACTATTTCAAGTAGCCCAAATGTTTCAAACATGTAAAACAAGTTAGAATTCTGCCACTTCAACTCGTCTCCGACGGAGGATTTACGGGACGTACAGTACCAGCATCGATTCTGTCATATCCAAACGAAGTATAGCGCGAAATTTCGTTTCGCTTAAAACGCAAATTTTCGTTCACTTACCAAGCTACGAAAAATTAAATTCGCTATTACATCTTTCAGGCTTCTTTTTTCTACTATGAGCTTCCCCATCAGGCTATTGTCTCGCCTCTCCAGTTTTTTATTTATAAGCAAAAATATGTGTTCTCCGGTCTTAATATATTCCAAAACGTCTTCATATTCCTTCGTTTATAATTTGTGATTAATGTTAAAGAACGGTAGTTAACTAAAACATTTTGACGTTCAATTACATAAATTTTAAAGTAATTTAAACAAAATAAAGAACATTTATAATTATTTTCAAACAACCTTTATAAAGGATTCGTTAGATTCAGAGCTTCGGTGAAAATTAATTTAGTTATAATGAATGACTTTGGACGGAAATAAACCCAGAGGAATAGCGGTAATTTCATGACGAATTTTTTCTTTGAGTTCGCCAATGTTTCGTGGGAGTGGGTTACTGAATACTTTACTCTTCAAATAACCCCATTAGAAAAAATAGCATGCTGTGAGATCTGGCGATCTCGCGGGCCAAGGAATATCGCTGCTCGTACGGCGTCTATCTTTTCAGGTGTACGTACAGTTCTTTGTTTACCAAGAGGTTTCTTATTCACCGCTGAAGCAGTTGCTTCTAAATTTTGCACCCCAGTTTTGATGGCAGGAGCTGACGGTACTGCATCATTCCGGTGGATATTGGATTAGTGTCGAAATAGCCGTTGTGCAATCACAAAACTGTCACCATTTTTGTAAAATGCTTTAATCGCAAACGCACGCTTTTCACCCGTCCAACGTTCCATCGTAACTAAATACTATTGAAAGAAGAACCTATTGTTACCGAACACATGCGTATGTTACCGGAAAAAACCGATCTTTATAATCATCACGAAATTACCGCTATTCCTCAGGATATGTTACTTCGTGTGATGGAAAAGTCAATACCTCGTCTTCAAGAATGTCTGAATAGAAATGGTGGCCATTTACAGGGTGTCATGTTCAGAAGTTAAAATGTTTTAAGATACAGTTAAATGCTATTAAATATACTGCCTTTTTGTAGTAAAAGTTCTCTTTCAAATGTATAAATAAAAATATTAACATTTTAAAATCGCCTGTTTCATTGGCTCATCCTTTACAATTTAAATCTCCACTTCATCTTAACTTCTGCACATCCGCAAAATTCTCGATCGCTCTTGATTTACCGGAATGTTCTTTTTGTTGGTCTCTGCTGCTGAATGGCTTCCATGAAGGAACACTGATTCTGCGTATTTTGTTGGATCAAAGTGCGTGATAGATGCCCCAACAATTTTTGCATAAAGAGATGTGGTCAGCAACGATAGTGTGGTTTGTTTGACGACGAGATTCGTTAGATTGTATTATTTGGGTTTATGGTCTCGTGTTTCTTATATCTAACTCCATTCGTAGTGCAAAGGCACTTTACGGGAAATATATTTTTCACCCACTCGACATATATTCAGTGGCAGGTCCTTGTACTTCGTACACTTATCGATAAGACTCCACTTTTAACATCCCTCCCGGAATACGCCTTCATACCTTAATACGGATCGCTACACAGGCAGACTCGTAGGCTATCCCTTTTAACCAGGTGGAGGGAGTTGTTCCCAAGGTTTGAACCAGATTCATAACAGAAACTCCTCGTTCACATACACTCGAAAATAGGCTCAGTGTTCAAAGCATATTTTAAATACAATGTATTTTCGGATTCTTCTTTATAGTCAGATCCTCGTACAATGCTCGAATCATATCTCTACTGTTAGCTGCAGTTTAGTGGATATGTTTCTAAATTACATCTCTCCAAACGTGAGTCATTGCTGTGAAAACCCGAGTTTAAAGGAATACGGCTTGTTAATTTCGGTGCGGAATTGATGACAAAAGAGGTGTCGGTACAATAAGGTATAAATAACTACTGAGTCTGCCAACAAGTCGTTGACAGTGTACACTGACGAGCAATTGAATTAAGAGATACCTGCCGTGTTAGCTAAACGGCACTGTGGTCGCCCCATCGATTTTAATAGTGGCACGTGACCGGGACGACTTCAGACTTTCTACTGACTGTCTGAGTAACAGTCGAGCACTGGTCGGGTAAGACACGGGATCTCAGCTCCTTTGTTTACGGCCAGATTGTCGGGGCCAGACATCTCCGAAGTTGTGCAGGCACTGGGCTTTGCACGGGCGACCTTGTCAAGGGTGTACCGGGAGTACGTGGGTCAACTGCCGTGGCGTACGACGTGTGGATGACAGAGGTCGCCGTCGGCTAGCTCAGATAGATGGGCCACAATGCAGCAGATCACTCGCTAATCCAAAGCTGGACAACAACGGCGTGTGAGCAGCCATACCATCCAGAACTATCTCCTCGCTATGGGGTACAGAAGCCACCGTCCCACTAGGGTGCCCCTGCTCACCGTACGTCACAAGACACAATAGTTAACAAAGGCGCAGGAACACCGCCATTGGACCCTCAAAGACTGCAAAAAGGTCGCCTGGACCGATGAGCCGAGGTCCAAGTTGGTACACGCCGATGGCAGAGTACGAGTCCGTCGCGCATCTAGGATGATATCGAGAGGAGATGTGCTTGCCATGGACCCTGCTCCTATCGATCTTCGTACATTGTGGGAGGCTGTGCAGCGGTCATGGATCAGTATGGCTCCCCAAAGCTTCCAGTGTCTTGTGGAGTCCATGCCATGCCACATCGCTGCCGTCATCAGAGCCAGAAGGGGTGCTAAACGCTACTAGGCAGGTATATATCTAATTCAATTGCTCATCAGTGTATATGTCGTATATCAAGAGTACGTAGGTTTTCAGGAGATCAATAAAAGAGTTTTCTTTGTTTTTCTTTGATTCTATGAATTTGATCATCCCCCTAAAAAACAGCAAATTTATATTGATTTTATTGATGGAACGATTTTATGAACTATTTTTTTTTATTTTGACCAATTGCAGTAAGAAACCTTGATGTATTAGACATTGTTCTTATTGCCGATGTGCGTTCATCTCCCTTGCTACTGACCTGTCAGATTCGATGTCTTACAGGAAGATAGAATCTGGTATTTCGCTTACAAAGACTTAATAATCCCAAAATGGTATTTTTACAGAATCAAAGAGGATACATTTAACGCGGATATTAGCTCCTGGATCTAGCAAAGTATTCAAATATACAATATATATATTTTTTTTTAATTCAGTGTATTGGACGTTACTGAAGATTATATATTTAATTATCAAAATATCATAACAATCTTAATAGATGTTAAAGTGAATCGACAAATATTTCTTCGAATTTTATTTTTTAATAAATTTATTTAAACCTATGTGAATCGTGTCTTTGACTAGTTAGGCCTATCAGTAAAATACACTGAATATAAAAATCAAAGTAAAAATAACGAAGAATTACAGAGATCTATAAAGTAAAATGTCACGTGACATCACAATATCTTCCAAACGGTGCGTTGTGCGGGAAAAAGTCATATTGCAAAAAATGCTTATTTTGGCCCAAAACATCTGATTCACTACTTGAATTTTAAAATTTTCGCCATTTTGGATTTTCATTGCTATGGAAACCGTGCGCACTGTCTTTCAGCGTGCCTCGGCTCTTTATATTATTGTTGTTGTTAAACCGATTTGTAACACGAGATTTCGGTTGAATCTAATTTTAGTAAATGCTCACTTTATTTTAAAAATTTTCTTAGTTTAAAAGGCGTAATAGGTCTATGAACTTTGCAATGTCAAATGGCAAAATTCTCTGAATGGCAGTTCGTCTAGAAGAGGTTTTCACACTGTAATATGTGACTGTACGTGTTATCACTCAATGATAGTGACATTTGACATTTTTAAGTTAATATGCCTACCGCGTATAAAAACTGAGTTATTTGAAATATTAGGTTTAGCACTGACATGCCAGGATACATTTTCAAATGTAATAAGTCACTGATAAGTATTTACAAGCATAGCATTAAACTGATGGAAAGCTCCTTTTGGCCTACACGTATTAATTGGAACAACTTTTTTATTAACATGCCTACTTCGACTTTTCTTATTCCTGCTATGTTCATGTCTTTTACTTCACATCCAAAGTGAACGTGTCATTGTGTTCAGTTTAAAACGCTCTTTCAAACGAGGTATCACGTAAGCTATTATACCATTTACAATTTTGAAATTCATAGGCCTACGAGGCCTATTGTAGCCTTTTTTATTTGACTATTACAGATTTAGGTGAACTCATTTAATTTTAGGCATTACGTGTTTTTTCCCCTATTTTTCAGTCCCAACTATTTCCAAAGATATCGAGCGTGGGTGGTAAGTGACTTCTCATTCTTTTTTTGAAAATACAAAAAGGGTTGTATCTCGGATATGTTCACTAAGCCTTGTTTCTTGTGTTGGTCCATACTACCTATGCGGATATGTTCACTAAGCCTTGTTTCTTGTGTTGGTCCATACTACCTATGGTGAAAATATGGGACCCTTTTTACTGAACACCCTGTATATGTCTGTATTTTCTTTAAATATTATGCATTTTATACTTTAGCCACATTATGCAGCACATTTGATTTTTTTTTCTTCCAGTATAAATTAGTAGTAACCCACTGCGGTTTATATACACCAATTA
The DNA here is from genome assembly GCA_003456935.1 of Machilis hrabei. Classification (NCBI taxonomy): domain Eukaryota; kingdom Metazoa; phylum Arthropoda; class Insecta; order Archaeognatha; family Machilidae; genus Machilis; species Machilis hrabei. The sequence goes on from KZ883821.1 coordinate 22,551, forward strand.
CATATCATCCTAAATGCAAAATCATAATTAGGATTGCCGGAGAACTGTGTTTACGTGTTGTTGATATAAGTAATGGCATTAAATAATAGAAAATCAGATACGAAAATTCACTACAAAGATTGCACGGTGACTAACTGCACAAGTATTGAATTATTATTTATAATAATTGAACTTTTTGAAATATTCATTACAAACGTTTTTATAGCATATTTTATTTAAACTCAAATTCGGAAAGAGTTATAAAGTAAAGAGAAATAACTTTACTTACTGTGAAATTAAGCACCAAACACTACCAATAATTATGTCATTGATTCCAGGCTAAAGAAAATTTTAGTGTTTTCAATTCATTGAACGAAACCAATAAAGGAGAGTGCTATTAACTTGACTGATCAAATTAAATTTAATCTGGTGTTTACGTTCACTTTAGTTTCGATCGAAAGTGCGTTGTTTAATGGCAAATAAATCTTTTCAACTGGGTAAACAAAAGTTATTGAAAGTTATAGTGACGATAAAAAGTAAATTATCGCCAGTATTTCCAGTTCCAATTGTATTTTACTTTCTGAGCTTTATTGTTTTGTTGATCTCGTTTAAAGATTATCAGTATCAACTTGCGTGAAAACCACAAATAATTCTGAAACTAAATCTTGAGAAAAGAGTACACAAATTTCAGTTAATAGCAAAATAAATCAATTTGTCCATGGTGTAGAGCAGTGTTTACCAGACTCTGGGCTCTAGTGATTTACTCTAGAAAAATAAACTTTTTTCATTTTTTTACAATGTATGAAGTTACCATGGATTGATAATACGCATATATTTTAGATTAAAAAGCGTAACCAATTCTTGAATGATAATAAACAAATCTGAATTGTAGATTAAAGGAACATTAAATACGAGCAATTTTGCACAGCCTACGACGACTTCAATTAAATGGTTTTCGAGTAGCAAAATTTCAGTTTTCAATATAGGCTCTACTGTAGCATTTTTCAGATGTCATTAACTTTATTTTTTAAAAACTAAACACTACCTGTAATTGTATAATGAAAGTGGTTAAAATTAATTTGAAGTTTGATATATCTAAACAGGTTCGTGCACACGGTGAAAGACAGTGCGCACGGTTTCCATAGCAACGAAAATCCAAAATGGCGGATATTTTTAAATTGAAGTATTGAATCAGATGTTTGGGGCCAAAATAAACGTGATTTTTTTTGTGTGTGTGATATGACTTTTTCCCGCACAACGCACCGTTTGGAAAATATTGTGATGTCACGTAACAAAAAAGGCGGAAATTAAAAAATTGAATTAGTAAATCAAATGTTTTGGGCCAAAATAAACATTTTTTGTAAATGAGTTTGGAAGATGTCACGTGACAAAAAAACAAAATGGTTTATTTTTGATTTTTCTGTACGTTTCATACCAAGCTGAACAACTTTTGTATTTAACATTTTTCTCTAGCTCTTTCGTATCATGGCTAGAATTACCGTCAGTCACTAACTCACTTACAATCAGCTATTTGTATTAGATAAGAGCATACAACATGTTTCAGGTTAGAACTTTTATTTTCCATCAGAATGAAATAAGTGAAAAATTATTTTCTGGCTAATTGTCTGGCTTTGAAGTTGATGCATTGAACTGAATATATTCTGATAGTCTGCTGAACGAAGAATCGTAATTACTCGGACACAAACTAAGGTATGATTTGAAACGTTCATCAGACACACAGCTTCGGAATTTTAATTTTAAGATTTTCTTCTTATACGAATTATCTGCTTCACAGAGGTAAGTTGACGCAAACAAAAAAAAAATGTAAGCATGGATACACGTTTTCATGAAAGTATTTTTAGAGGATCCTCCTTGTAACCATTGTGGGTATGCTGTAACTAAATAAAAGTAAATTGCTGAACGGTATTTTATAAATAAACTTTTTTTTTATTATTTTGTAAGAAAAAGTGGAGAGAAAAAGCGGTCATGATCTACTAAACTATACGATTCTTCTCAGTGTAGCATTCGTACCGTGGACATTTTAAATAGCTAATAATACGCCAGTATACAACTTAAGTATTGTTAGTAAGCTTGGGTGATATGACACAGAGGAAAATATGACGCAATCCCAAAATTCCCTGCAAGAAGAAAATATGTTACTTGTGCAGTTAGTCACCGTGCAATCTTTGTAGAGTGAATTTTCGTATCTGATTTTCTATTATTTAATATCATTACTTATATCAACAACACGTAAACAGAGTTCTCCGGAAATTCTAATTATGATTTTGCATTTAGGATGACATGTAATTGGTGTATATAGACCACAGTAGGTCACTACTAATTTATACTGGAAGAAAAAAAATCAAATGTGCCGCATAATGTGGCTAAAGTATAAAAAGAATAATATTTAAAGAAAATACAGACATATACAGGGTGTTCAGAAAAAAGGGTCCCACATTTTCACCATAGGTAGTATGGACCAAAACAAGAAAAAAGGCTTAGTGAACATGTCCGAGATACAACCCTTTTTGTATTTTCAAAACAACAATGAGAAGTCACTTACCATGCTCGATATCTTTGGAAATAGTTGAGACTAAAAAATAGGGATAAAACACGAAATGCCTAAAATTAAATGAGTTCACCTAAATCTTTAACAGTCAAATAAGAAAGACTACAATAGGCCTCGTAGGCCTATGAACTTCAAAATTGTAAATGGTATAATAGCTTACGTGATACCTCGTTTGAAAGAGCGTTTTAAACTGAACACAATGACACGTTCACTTTGGATGTGAAGTAAAAGACATGAACCTAGAGATATGAATAAAAAAATAATCTCGAAACCTAGAGACTGGTATTTTGAATAAAACTCGGTTATAAAAATACATACACAAAAATACGATACATATAAATGTGCTGTAGAAGAATAGAAATTATATCATGACTAGGGCCCGGATTTATAGGCACAAACCTATGCTTCTACGCCACTGAATCAATACTGACTAAAACTTTCACTTCTATGTAACCACCCGTTTCCTATCAACTCATTTGGTCGTTTGGACAGTGTCAACATAAAAAGAAATGAAAGTTTTAGCCAGTGTTGATTCAGTGGAGTAGAAGCATAGGTACGTCGTTCCGACACAAGAGAGGTGGTTCTTTCACAACGGTGAGCAGTACTTGTATTGTTTAAAGGAAATGAACGGAGAATCAGAGACATTGTCACAAAGGATATTTACAATACCTAGCTTTGTAAAAATTAAACCCTCGACTCCTGGTTTGAGAGTTGTTACACTAACCAACTACTCGATATTCCAGTGTAAGTGGTTGTGAAAAAAATATAAAAATGTTGCCACATAATATAATATGCTTATGCTCACCGTGAAGTGTATTTTAGACAATGTAATAAAATCCCGTAGGAAATAAATTCAGTTATATTTTGGGGCCTTTTTTACTATTCATTCCGTATTCATAGATACTTTTATGACGAAACTAGGTGAAACTTTTTTTTTATTTAACGGAATTTTTCACGGATAAAGCAATTACAAATAATGAACTATTTAGTTTGTTTTTCACAGCTAAATGCCTCTTTTTTAACTCATTCACTTCAGTAAAAAGCCTGTTGATTCTTGTATGAAAAACATGTTGTTGTATTAGATACGGACACATAATTTACCGATCAAGACTTATTTGCAGGATACGTGGGTCTGTCCTTAACTACTAGGTCACATATATGTTCTTCCAGTCTGGGACATAAGTTTACCACTACTGATTGTGTATAAAAGTTGTTCTGAGGGCAGACTCACTGTAATGCAAAACTCTATGGCTTTATTTAACTGATAAATTCAATTACCGGCATCCTTCATGTGAAGTATATTTGATATTGGAGACACATTGGAAAAAAGTGCATTTCCAGAATTTTTATTTTCAGTAAAGACACGATTACTTTCCCCTCCGTCTAATCCAGATTTTTAGTGGCACATTAACAATGACCTCGATTAGGAAACAGATACGTTTAAATCGAGAAGATTTAACGAGTTTTCTGAAAAAGTTGAGATAATAGCATGCAATCCGAAGGAAACAAAGTAAAACACAAAAGACTATAAAGAAGGAATATATCGAAAATGGCAAAATTAAGTTTACTTTCGTTCTGCTTTTCTAAAAATATCGTATTTCTTGAATTGAATTTGAAAATACAATTTTAAGCACCAATCTGTTTTTTTCTTGTTTCATATCTGTTATTTTGCAGCTTTATGTAATGTATATTTCCATAGTAAACGTCAAACATGGTTACGCTTAGGAGGTTGGAGTTATGGAGTTATAAGTGACGTACAACATAGACTCCAGCCTTCACAGCGATGCCAGCATGGTCTAAGATATTACAAAAAATGAGTTTATGTTGTAGTTTTATATACGTGGAACATTTCAAAAGTTCTAAACACTACGTTTGCACAGCCTGGACGATGGCGTAAAAGCTCTGATATTCGCATCAGTTGTGAGCCAGATTTCGATAGTTAACACTGTGTGCGTATTCGTAGGCTAAGTTGTCTCTGTTCTGAGAAACGGTGACTTGAAATGGAAGAAGAAAATGACTCAGTAAGATCTCGCCAGTGTCCTCGTTTTGCACGATAACGCAGTGACTCATGATTCACGTGCAGCATCAGAAATTTTTGAAAAGTATGGATGGCAAGTCCTTCTCACCCGCTCTATAATACTGACATGTTCCCCAAATTGAAGAAATGGCTTCACGGGAAACGCTCCAGTAGCAATGAGGAGGTGTCTAAGGAAGTGACTTGAGTAATCACAACAAGGAACAAATCCTGACAGGCATACAAGACTTGCCGAAAAATTGGATTGTTGAGATAAAGCAAAATGGAGATTATATTAAAGGCCTGTAAATGTATTTTGCTAAAATATATCCTTTTACAAAAGAGAAAACCTAAAATTTGCAGACATTTTGAAATTAATTTCGTGTAAACTATATTAAGTCTCAAAAGAGAATAATGCTGGTCTTAACTGAAATCATCTGGTCCCGAGTAAAATGTGAAATTACTACAAAATCTAACATTTAAAATGATGTCCAGTGAAAACTTGCAAATGAAAAATCTTTTTGCCGGAATCCTAAAATGAAATTACGTCTGTTAATTGATTTTGTGTAAATAACCAAACAACTACATGTAGTCCAAATGGGTGCCATATCTACATCTTACTCCGCAACTAAATTTTAGTCTTTGGCAGAGGGTGCAGTGCACCAACTCAAATACGATTCCATTCCTGAATCACCCGAGGAATATTTTTGGAATACTAACCAAATCATAATTTCACGGTACTGTCATATCATTCCTTAAACAGTATTTTTAGTGATGTGATAGGTTTGTTAACGTTGCTTCTTGAACATCACGTGACCTCGGTTGACGTATAATATTGTTGAGTAGGGCTTAACGTAGTTAAGAAAGCTAAATCTCACTTCATTCAGTACCTATGTCAATCTTATGGGCACATTTTAAATCCTTAATCCCCTCTTAAAACAGTGCAATCTTAAATTTGATATATTTTCTAAAACCAATAAAAAAAATAAAATGTTCAGAGTTCCACTATATCGGGAAATAGGATAGGCCTATATTTTGAAGATATCAGTCAGTCAATGAGCTACTTTCAACTTTATACACAACATAAAAATATTTATGCTAGTAATATTCTTTAAATTTCTAGCAAAAGGAGACAAACAAAAATTTTATTTTGTGTAAAAACCTTTGTTCAACGAGTTTTTACTGTAAAATGTACTTTTACTTGGATTACTTAAATTCATGGTCTGCATATTTCGAAGCCCCTTAGAAGATGGTTATAAAGTACCAGCATCGATTCTGTCATATCCAAACGAAGCGTAGCGCGAAATTTCGTTTCGCTTAAAACGCAAATTTTCGTTAACTTACCAAGCTACGA
>QVQU01212411.1:0-17157 GCA_003456935.1 Machilis hrabei
AGATTTTGAAGAGAGAAAGATCTTACATCACTCATCACAAACAAAATGCTCAATAAATAGCAAGCACATATGCACCGTTATACATATATGTGCCACGTCGGTACGTGCCGACAGACCACACAAATCTTGAATAAATGGCATCGTGGTTCTAATCTTATGCAAGTGAATATACTACTATCTCGTAAAACTTTCCTTTAAACTGGAAGGTGGGTTAAAGGAATTGAATTATTTACGGCGTACTAAATAATTATGCTGATATATGGTGTTTAAAGTCACATCGACACCTGATAGGTAATTTAACGACGATGAATAGTGCTTATTTTGATTTAGAATCAGCATTGCTTACCTCCGAAACTAGTTCAAATTGTCTCGAGTGTAATCACAAAAACTTTAATTATTTAGTTGTGGTTAAAGTAAGGTGAAAAAGGCTAAACAACGCAGATGTAACATATCTTGTACCACATAACAGTTATAATTAAATCTCTAAAGCAAGATTATATTGATAAGAATATGATTTCTAACCGTTTGCTGTTAGGAATCAATTTCCTATTCATATAGTCTTGACTTTAGCTATTTAATTATAACAGTTATGCGGTACAAGGTATGTTTGGTCGGGCTTGTTTTGCCGATTTCACCTTACTTTAACCAGCACTAAATAAATTAAGTGTTTGTGTTTACACTCGAGACAATTCTACCTAGTTTCGGAGCTCAGCAATGCTAACTCTTAACGAATTAGAGAAAGGGCAGAATAATATATATATGTTTACACACTTATTAAATATAACATTAAAAATTGTTAACATTCAGTAGCACTTGTAATTTTGCTGTTATTCATTTAATGAAAACCGCAAAAATTTGTGGTCCTATTACTGCTCTTTTGTACTTCGTGTAGCATTAACCACAACAAGGAGTGTTTTTACTTTGTGTTTAACCAAATTAAAAGTGAGAACAACTTGTAGCTGGCGTTATTTCCCAACAATTAAAGCCGTAAAAATACCAGTCCCTTTTTTATTTTATTAAACTGAGATTCATGTTAGGTAATAATGTAGGCTAATTTTTTCTTACGGAATAATTATTCAAAGAAGGCTTTACGATTTTCGGAATTACGCTATATAGTAATCGGTAATATATAGCCTTCTACGACATACGACATGCAACATACCTCACAAACGGAAATCAGACCTCTTGAACACATGCTACTGGACAGGTTGGCAGATTTCTGGCCGCCTGATCAGAAGGTCCTGAGTTCAAACCCTGAGATCGATTCCATGTCCTGAGCATATATAGGTATTCTACGAGTCTGCCTGTGGAGCACTCTTCATTAAGGTATGATCGTAGGCGTCTTCCGGGAGGGACGTTAAAAGTGGGGTCCCATTGATAAGTGGTCGATGTAATCAACATCACCACCGTCAATGGTACGAGTGAGTGGCAAATTCAATCTCCCTGGAAGGCGTCATGGAGACGCGAATGGGTTCTCCACTAGGTCTAAAATGTCAGACATGTCGAACCCTCAAAGAATTGCAGCCAATCAATCAATCGAACAATCAATCGAGTACGCTACCGTACTTGTGGCTTGTGTGCAATGAGCGTGAGGCAGTAAAACTATAAAGCACTAGTGTAGTGTTTGGGGATTATTTTGGTATAATGGTTTCAAATAATACTCCATTCCTCAAATTTGTCGCGTTTGGTCTTTACTTATAAAAAATGAGGACACATACTGAGTGTAGAGTGTAACTTAACCTTGTACACTTTGTACCAAAGTATACCTAAGTCAATGCTTTGAATAGGTATAAACATTTGCTTATAGGAAGTGTGCAGGATTTGATTGCATAATAATTTGGTCATACTGTTCACACCGAGTTTTGTCTGGTATGACACTGTTACACCAACTCGATGTGCCTTCCAGATGTAGCACGACAAATGTCCTACTATAATAAATATCTTCATATATGCCGCATAGTATAACTGGCAAGAAATTTATAACTGCGCCTGTAATTCTAGCTTGTAGATCAACATTTGCAAGCACACGTTAACTGTAATATATCCCCATAATAAAAAATCTAGTGGGTTCAGTCAGGGCAATTAGATGACTATTGTATTGAATTTGCTCTATACCAGTAAAATGTGGAACTTGGTCTCAACTGCCAAGGTGCTCCCGCCGCAGGGTTGTGAGGTAATACGATTGTGACTCAACAACCTTGATATGTTCGGCTACATTATTATTACCCAAATTCTTAATGGCTCATTAAAAATGTCATAGCATGTGCTTCCATTATATTTTAGAGTAGTTGGTATACGTAGATCGTACAAGAAATAACTCGTTTTCTTTTGTCGCCTACTACAAATATAGAGCTGCCACCTCTTGCTGTCAAACAAATTAGTGGTTATAGTGTTCGCCTCCTGATAGGGAGGTCCCGGATTCAAACCCCGGGGCTGGCTCCTAGCCCTTGGTAAAAAAGGGTTATCGTACAAGTCTGCCTGTGAAGCCCTCCACACTAAGGTATAATCGTAGGCGTGTTCCGGAAGGCACGTTAAAAGCGGTTCCCATCGATAAGTGTTCGATGTAAAAGAACCCACCTCCGGCTATGTGTCGAGTGAGTAACAAAATTCAATTATCCTGAAGCGTCATTACGACACTGATGGGGTCTCCATTAGACCTAAGATGTCATAACAGTGGGACCATAATCCAATAGCAAAAATCTTGCTGTCAAACATATTTGAATGACTCCAAATGGAATCAGTGCACAGTGTAATGTTTAAATTGAACCAGCGTTGCCAAAAGCATAAAATGTAAGGTACTGGAGCTAGAGTTACTAAATTATATACAAAGTGGTAGTCGATAACACCGAATTAAAAAAAAAAATTTTGGCCACTGAAGTAATCTAAGGTGTAAAGATCATTGTCAGGTTTTCTAAAATATACATATGAAATATAGGTATATTTAAAATAAATTGGGAATTCGATAGTTACATTTGGTAGGTATTTCTTTTACGTTTTGTTACTATAATCTTATGATTGTATTTGGAGTAATGTGACTACTTTGGTTTTTGACAGGATTGAAATTCAAAATGGACATTGTTTTAACTCACTGCTACTGAATGAAAAGCAAGGAGGAAAGCTTTGATCAAGTTTAAATGTTTTTTTTTTAATTTGGTAATTTGGCAACGCTGTTTGGCCTAAAAATTATTCCGGTATCTTAAATGCTATGTTATTTATGCAATCAGCGTCGTTGAATACCACAGTGTATTTAGATGTGAATATCTAACTCTGTTACTTGATATATTTTAAATTTGGCAACACTGCTACAGATACACTTATAACCTGCTAAACACTCCCTTCTATCATTTAAAGTAAATTCGAACTTCTGACGTCATATTGATCTTGCCGGGCATTACCAACCGTGTTCAAAACGACGGAATAAACACGAACTTCCATGAGAAGTCTTGTGGAAGAATGAAACTAACACCATAGAAGAATGCAGTCAACTCAAATGTTTCAGACATTCGAGACTTATTCCTTTCTCACATCATTCCTAAAATAAAGGAGACAACATGAATATACTGTTCGTTGTTGAATGCTCAAAGTGGATGTACCGTGTTAGTTTTCTTTAGGTCATTTGACAGAAAATGAAAGTTAAAGGGTTGCACCCGAATTAGCACCATGTATGCACTAAATGATGCATGCTTTAGCAAACTGCACGTTACACTGCATCGTGAAATTCGAAAAAATTCTTCTTGCAGAGAGCCCCACAGAATATCATTCAGGACACTAAGTCGTTGCGTGCATCTTGTTATACGAATTTAAATTTCCATTTTAATCGGAAACTAGCACAGATGCCCGTTTTCCTTTCGCTTACATATATGACAAATTCTGTTTTGCGCTCTTCATTTTTCAACACCATAATATTTGCTCTCTCAAATAAAGATTGTCCATAAGTTGCAAACGTCTGTCTTATGATCTCAAATAACTTCTATTTCATAAATATCACGTTTAAACTGTGCAATTTCGTAAACATTAATTTATTTACCCAAGTAATGGGCTTGGGAATTGAACTGTATCTCTATATTACTAACTACAGACAACTTTAATTAGGTTGCTAAAGAGATTGGTTACTTGTCAGACGAAGATTATCAACCAGAATTGCCCCAAATTCCCAGCCTTTCAACTAAACATACGGCAGTACAACATTCGCTGTTATGGTACTCATCACTACGACATACGGCAAATGATAGTCGGGAATAATAAATACAATCTTCTTTTTCTTCATATGCACTAGTTTAGTATAGTATAGATGTACTAAGTAATATTTGTATAAGAAAATATACATTTCTAACACTTGGTTAAAGATTTTCTTCAACTCTAGCTCAAGAACTCAATCCATTTAGGGGATCTGTCAAACTTCGAAGTAACAATATGCGTATTTTGTGCTTATGATATGTACAACAGTAGAATCGTTTTTAAATTTCTATAGATTTTTTTGTAGGTTTTCATCATACTGTTGGGTTGTTCAAGCATTTTTGTTCACATAATTCCTCTTTTTAATTGTACAACTGCATGTTTAAGCAATGGCTCAAGGGTTAGTTTCAAGTACTTTATAAGAGGAAAAGAAGTAGCGAAATTGATACTTCAGTTCCTCTAACAGTGTACAGTCCTCATGCAAAAGTTTATTGTACAGTCAAGTTCCGTTATTACTTCTGACACCATTATTTTGTTCTCAAGGATTTGGGGCAGTACAGCGATGGAAAGGTTTTTTTTTATTGACGAAAGTCATTAAAAATCCACTTTTTATTCAGTGACTTGCCCTATTACTTGTACAGTACACCAGTGCATCCAATCCTCTTAAAGAATCCGTACTCTTCAAAATTCCCTAAAAAATCCCAATACATTAACGACAGTTTAATAAATCTTCATACTAAACAGAACAAGATTAAACTTAATTTGCAAACAGTACCTCCTAACTACGGCTTTATGACTAATTAATGTTAAAATGCTGGTGTGAAAAGTCATTGAATAAAGATCTAGTATGCTTTCAAAACTTAAATACATTACTGATGTGTGGTTTTGCCAATTTGATAACACAAAAGTATATATACAAGCTGAGCTACTCTTTCATGGTGGACATGTAGTATTCAACTTATGTACAAGTTGGTGTAAAATGGCGCATAATATTAACAGGTAATCATTCTTCGGTCGAATTGAATTGAGAATCAGGTGACTTTTTCTTGAACCGAGAACATTTGGTAACAATTGACAGGTGTATTTTCAAAACCCTTCGCTCTTTACACTCTCAAAATTTTTGACGTAGAAGATAGGTGTAACAAGCTAATTGTATGTCCTCGGAATGGTATATGCTGTCTCGATTGAAATCAGCTGGTATGTCTTTACCCACGGTAATCCCTGGATAAGGGGTCAAAACTCGGTTGTGAAAACTGATATGGACTAATTTTGTACTAAATATAGTGCATATTTTCCTTAATCATAAATATTACACTTTTAATGAGATTAGCTACATAACAGATCCAAAATATTTAAATTTACGTTAAAGGAGGTATAAATATCCTACACTTACCCTTCTTGTATAGAATCAAATATTTTCCCCTTGCGAGCTCCAAGACATTTGTATGTGTTGTTTGTTTGGTTGTTACTCAACATTTTCGACAACATGTTCAAAAGACTCGTTGCCTTTCCTAGCGGTCGTACAGTATGTGGAATTACTGTTGTCAACTTGAGGTAATGATGTACTCTTACCAATAACATTTCGTTTAGTTAGCATGACATACCTTTTACACCCCTCAGGTGTAGGCTTTTCAGCATCAATGTAAATTTTTGCCATGACTTGATAACAATGTACTCCCAGTTGCATCAAGCTAAGGCTCAGCAGAGACTATTTAGTCAATGATGTACGCAATTTCTAGTCGAGACAGGGTTTGTGCTGAGCTTAGGCTCAACTTCGACGTTGTTAAGGTTACCGTTGGCGCGTAAGGGCAATACTATCAACAACGTTGTTGAGACCAACTACAAGAAGGGTTAACTCCACTTTTACCCCCAAGGCTTTGAACAAATTCCGTCTATTCAAACAATTCTAATGGTGATGTACGGAAACTAATTCCTAATTGGTATTAAATAAGTATTTTGAGTTAATTATAATAACGACGTTATTACTAATGACGTACATACGAGTATAATAACGAATATGAAGTTTCAGTTAGATACGTGCGTTCACGCAGTCTTACTCTACGCAAAACTACCACTCAACGTACTCTCGTTAACATGCAATACATTTGTGTCGCCTTTGAACATAACACTGGAAAGCTGTGGCGAAAAGATTTGATACATGTTTTCAAAGTGGCTTTGAAATACTTGACGTGATCAAATGTTTCTGCCCAGATACTGTAAAAGTCCGGCGGTGCCAAGTCCAGACATCACAGACCAGCCTACCTTTATAATTGTCAGTTTTGTGGTAGGCAAACGACGTACGATGGTGGGCGTTGTCGTAGTGTATTTGGAGGAGTTTGATATATTTTTGTAGCCTCTTCTTTGTGACAGCTTAACGAAGGTTCTCGTGTGTCACAATGTAGCGGGAGCTGTTCAGTGTCGCACCAGGAAATCCGTGAGAATGCCACCTAAAAGACTACGGCCATAACCTTCCATGCTGACGTTGAGTTTTGAAGTTCTTTGCTTTGGATAAGGTGATGTGTCTTTATAACACCGAATGGCTCTTAGAATATGCATCATTCATATATCCAATCTCATCTCCTGTAACAACATTCAATGTCATTTACTGCTCACCGCAGTATTATGTTAGTGATGTTACACTGAGTTACATATACATTAGGAACACCTCCCGATTTAAGTATTCGAAGCGATAACGAGGTAACACGTGATATCAACGTCATGTGCGGCTACTATAAAATGGGCACCCTATCCTCCTCCAGTAATTGGGAAACGTGGTGACATAAGCCAATTTGACCACGAGCAGAGGGTAAGTGCCTGTATTTCGGAAGCAGCCGCACTTCTTGGATGCTCTCGTTCTACTTTATCAAGGGTGTACCAGGACTAGTTTAACCATGAACAGACACCCAGAAAAAGGGCTCTCATTGGACAACCACGCATGGTTGATCATAGAGATGAGCGTGGGATGTCACGACGGGTGTCTCAGCAATGACGTACAACTGTCACACAGCTCATCCACTAGTACAACAGCGGTGCAGTTGGACTGATTTCCACATGCAACATACCCTGCTTCGCCTGGGGTTCCACAGTCTGAACCATTAAAATACCCATGATGACGCCCAGACATCGCAAATGGAAAGTCAACAATGGACCACTGACTCATGGAAGAAGGTCATCTGGATTGATGAGTCGCCTTTCCTACTGGTCGTATTCGCACTTGGCGTAAACAGAAGGACCGTTGGAGTTCAACAGGCCGGTGGAGATGGTGTTCTGGCCTGGGGAGCTTTTTCCTGTCATAAACACTGAATGGTGAATACTACAGGGAACTGTTAGCCAAACATCTCAATCCATATATGCAAAACGTCAAACAGTGCTATTTTTGAACAGGACAACGCACCGTGTTATCGGACTCATATACTTACTGAGTTAATGGAGGAGCACGACAACGAATTCGCCACATTGCCTCAACCTCCTCAATCCCCTGACTAGAACTCAATTTAACATGTATGGGATATGCTAGAATGGGGTCCTGATCCTCCTGCATGGAATGAGCGAAAACTGACGACATTGCTGCAGTGAACATAGCTCGAGTTACGCATGGAGGACGTTCGACACTTTGAGGAATCTGTTCCTAGGCATCTGCGAGCCATGATTGCACAGAAAGGTGGACCAACGTGGTATTAGGTGGGTGTTCCTAACGCAAAGCTAATTAAGTGTATATCGTAGGTAGGTCCTTTCGTCCACACCGTATTATTATTTTTATAATTTATACACATAGACAACCACAAACTGTCTTACGTTCAGTCTGAGTAGATTAGCTCAAAACACTTTTTCCAAACTAAATGCAAACAAGGATTCAAAGGTGAAGCGATTGTATTATATGTGTTAGAGATAACTTCGAAGGGTAGAACTGTGTAGAGTAGGGGTGGCCAGAAGTATGGATCCAGTGATCTACTCTAGAGAAAGGATTTTTTCGCGAACTACCAAGTTACCATGGGTTGATAATATGCACGTGTTTTGGATTAAAAAGCACAACAAATTCTTGAATACTCTTAAAAATCAATCGTTAGATATAAGAGAAATTTCGCAATTTCGAAACAAGGTGAAACACTATTTACTGTCTAATTGTCTGATTTTGAAGTTGACGCAAGCCACTGAAAGAAGGAATTTAACTACTCAGACAGGATTTGAAGTATTGGTCAGACAGACAGTTTTTTTTTATTTCGATATTGCTCTCTTCATATCTATGTGCAAAATATTTTCGTCACAGAGGTGATACTGTAAGTTGATCCAAAAAATAAAGTTAAACGAAGAGAAGTAGACTTTAGGCACAGATACGTTTCTTGCTGAAGTAAGACCGAGAAAGTATTTTCAGAGAAGTTCCAACAACTAATAACTGAACGTAGTTGCCAACTTGTATTGTCCTTTCGTTGACTGAAGAAATAACGTTTCTCTTTGTACAATGTTGTATCTATGCTAAGATTATGGACAGTATTCTCAAAAGAAACACATTTTTGGATTTTATATAAAAAAAGAAACAATAATAAAAACTACCTTGTTCGACTCTTTGGCCACCGCTGGTGTATATACGTGTATAAATGAAACATGCTATTCATTATAGACTATTAATGACAAACTGACAATATCAGCCCCATAGGCATTACTTTGGGTAAGTTCCTAGCATATTCCACTATGAATATTGTGACCCTAAAACTGTCTTCGAAATGCTTTGTATTCAGACAAATTGAAAATCAATCAAATAAAAAAATTATAAAGTTAATCTTCACTTGGTTTGTTCAGGAAAGGTGTGCAAGAAAATCGAAAGGTTTACGGTAGCGATTATGTGGGTCATCGTCGTCGGACAGCGATAACACAACACTTGCCAATGTCAGTTGATAATTAAAATCTCATTAACAGAGGAAACAAGGATTTGCAAAAGGACGCCAGTGAAGACAACTCTGCACCCACAACACATATCGAGTGAAATGACGATTCGTTTGTTGGGCCAATCTATTCAACAGTCATTGCCAGTCGGAATGAGTGAGTGAGCTGAGAAGGAAAGNGCGATAAGGATGTCTTTGGTGTTCTCCGTCCAAGCGTTAAATTAAACTCATCTCGGATAGCGGGAGATATCAACATCTAGCGGAGACAAAGCCTTCAACCCGCCCATGAAATGTCTCACAGAAGAGTCGACATCTGCTACAAGGAGCAAGCACTTCATTCTCATTTTCTCCGCCATGCACCGTAATTATTTGACAATTGTTTTAAACAGAACGCGCCTTTAACAGCGGTGAACGACACTTTATACAAGAGATGTTCTTCCTCGATGAAGACGTGTGAGACCTACGCTGCTACTACTTGTAGTGTCTTTATCTCACTTCCTTTTTGCGGTCATCGTGTAGTACAATAACAAGATCTTAGCACCAGAATGTTGAAATAACATGAACAAATTAATGGGTGACTGAACGAAGTAAGGATTTAAGGTGGATCCCTGATACTAGGCCTACGATTTTCAACTATAAGATACGTCCAATACGATACTTTCAGTGTCCCCGGTTCAGGTTCCCAATCAGCATACGTATCCAATAAACGTCATATTTTGGTTTCACCTCATCCAATGAACACGTCCGATATCCTGGTGCGATTGATACGATTTGTTATTTTTAAGGCGACATTAATACCACCGGATTAAATTAAAAGTATGTTTACTGTTCCTCAAACGTTCTAGCATCGAAGAAAGGGGAGATTTATTTGCCTATTGTAGAGTAGTG
Organism: Machilis hrabei; assembly: GCA_003456935.1. Taxonomy (NCBI): domain Eukaryota; kingdom Metazoa; phylum Arthropoda; class Insecta; order Archaeognatha; family Machilidae; genus Machilis; species Machilis hrabei. The sequence goes on from QVQU01212411.1 coordinate 9,945, forward strand.
AACAAGTTGTTTGAGAAAGCGTGAAATATGAATGCTTATAAATGCAATAGGTTCACGGGTTTCACAAATCTTCGATGGGAAGATTGGTTGAAAGCACGGTTAACTGAAAAATAAAAGTATTCCGTAAACAATAAATAAAAATAGAAGACACCGTTGGTCGGAGCAGTCGGTCAAACGAGTATACGACACAAAATCGGTTGACGTGGTGAACAACAAGCCGTAGTATCGAGGATCCACCTTAAAGTGTTTTTGCTTAGTTTATCTTTCGGCCTGTCATTCGTTTCTGTGTGTTCTACGATAACTTTCGAATGAGTTGCCCAATTTTAGCCAAGCTTGACAGTGTGTGAAAGCGACCAAGACACAGTTCGTTGTATAATATTAGCCGCCATCTACAATAAAGCCAGCACCAAACATTACGCACCTAAATTCTCGTGATTCATTCTCGTAATGTCCACCGACAGGTTGGCCTAGTGGTGAGAGTGTTCGCCTCCTGATCGGGAGGTCCCGGGTTCAAACCCCGGGGCCGNCTCCTAGCCCTGGGTAAAAAGGGTTATCCTACGAGTCTGCCTGTGAAGCACTCCACACTAAGGTATGATCGTAGGCGTGTTCCGGGAGGCACGTTAAAGGCGGGTCCCATCGATAAGTGTTCGATGTAAAAGATCCCACCTCCGGCTATGTGTCGGTTGAGTGGCAAAATTCAGCTATCCTGAAGCGTCATTACGACGCGGATGGGGTCTCCATTAGACCTAAGATGTCATAACAGTGGGACCATAATCCAATAGCAATAGCAATAACAATCGTAATGTCCTGGTTTTAAAAAAGTGCTCGTTTTACAGTTAATGATTTTACATATATTTTCACGAATTCTCCTGATATCAATATGTCTCTGGTCGGGAGCTCCCAGTTTAAAATCCCAGGCTGACTCCTTACCCTGAGTATATAAAGATTTTGATGTAAAGGAACCCACCACCGGCTATGTTTCGAGTGTGTGACAAAATTTGAAGTATCGAGGTTTAACAAATTGGCAACAATGTCTAAACCTTTGGTAACACTGCTTCTGGTACCGAGAGCTAAAATTAACCCAAATTGATTATTACTGACATTAACATCCCCAGAACTCCCAAGCATCAAACGCTGTTTATCTAGCTCAAATTTTAAAATGATTTTAAAGCTTTGGTTAGACTGTTAAACCTGTATTCCATCTGGATTATGGATAATTTTGCCGCATTCACTGAAAGCGCAATAATCCCATATCTTGATTCAGATTATTGTGGCTCAAGCCAGCTTGAACAGTAGCTAATATGGCGGCAGCAATACCAGCTGATGGCACAATGACGAAATTACAAATTTAATGGTTGTGTGGGGTGAATTATCCATACAGAAATGTTTGAATGATACCCCATGGAATGCTAAGGTTTTTAACACAAAATAAAATATCAAATTCCATTTTTCCTGTATGTTTCAAATTCAACAAACTTTAACAAAAGAACATCACATTGCATATTTGATTTGTATTGTTCTTTTAAAAAGTTGAGCGATCACCGGGACATCTGTAGGATCAAAGTGAAAATTACACGACTTTTCACATCTAACTGCTAAGCAACTTTTCAAACAGCTTTAATACGAATTCACTCTAAAGCTGCTTACGCCGCTTTGAAAATGTAATTATCATCTTACCAAGGCCTTACGTTTAAAACTGCGCTGTTTCAGGCTTAAATAGCACCAGCTTGTGCTTATTTTCAGAGTTTCCTACCTCCGAAAACCCTCAAGTAGTAATTTTCGTGGCCTTAGCGTCAGTACATAACATGAATGTAGTGAGGAAGGCAAGTAACTGCCAAAGTCCGTCACAAGGTAGCAGCACTAACAATTCAACCGGAAGTCTGTATAAAGAGCGTATCATCTAATAATAATAACAGCTTGTGCTTTTTGATATTTAAACTTAATAACACGATTCATTTGAGGAGGTGCAGTGAATGCACATATAATAGTATATAAATAGATCCTTCAATCCATTGACGACCATTTGCCTTATTATGTTTAGTCCTATTTTTTAAGTATATAATACAAGACACAGTGTAAAGTGCCAAATCGGTTCACTAAAACTTTTTCCTCGTTATTGTGAAGTTCTACATCATATCTTAATTTTAAAACAAGCTATTATGTCATGTTAAACATAGCAGGATAGCCAGTTTCTTAAAACATTTTCGCCTTACTATATTATGAAAGTAATATTGTAATTTACCATAGGCCTTTACGCCATTCACATTCATTGGTACTCAGTACATAATGAAGCAATACTTTCCCTATTTTCCTTGCTCAGTGAAATATGAACTAAAATCAGATTGTTTATATATTTGAATGTAGGCTGTATCCCGGTAGGCCTCAAAGATTTATATTAAACAAGTTTCGTAGTGGTCCAACTAAGACAGGATCGAGTAACCACAAATTTGTGCTTTAATGGTAGGCCTATACTTTGAGAAGCACACATTTCGCAATATATACACATAAATATTGATTTAAGTTAAACAATTATTTTACAGAATTTCTAGTAATTATTTTTAGTCGTTACTCTCCAGATTTAATATTGACAAATACGCGGTCACAATATGTGCTATTCTGAACATTAAGCCTGCAAAATAATGCCGTTATTTAGGCTAATATTTTAGGATCTGCAGTGCATTCGAAACAATTTGCAAGTTGGAGATTTATGGTACAATGCATTGGCCTACGTTATGATTTTAATCTAGATCTAAATCGGGAATTAGGAAATTGGTTATGTTTTGCAGTTAGCGAAAAACCGTTCTTTATTACGCTAGCTAGTGCAGCTTTGAGATTAATTAACTACCATAATAGATGTAGGGTAATTTGATAAACACTACAGGGACTAATTTGCAAAAATAGCCAATATTCTCATTACGTAATGCATTTTCGCGAGTTTCAACGCAAGGATTATGTTCCATGTGCCATGGTGCACGATTATAGGGATAGTTGGGACGCATGGAATAGGCTATGTACTACATAGCCTATTCCATGCGTCCATACATAGTATGTAGGATTTCTACATTTGCAAAAATAGACAATAGTCTCATTACGTAATGCATTTTCGCGAGTTTCAACGCAAGGATTGTGTTCCATGTGCCATGGTGCACGATTATAGGGATAGTTGGGACGCATGGAAAAGGCTATGTAGGATTTCTACAATTACAAAATTAATGCCTAGGAACTTTAAATATCCTACGAGAACGATAAATTTACAAAATTAACCTTATACGTAGCATCGCCATCTTAAGAAATGCACAGTAAACAATTCAGCAACGACAGTCGGTGTCTTCACATCCAGTGTATTCGTACAAGGCGACATCTGGATAGCCTTTCCAATTGCCAGGATATTTTCCACATTAATCTCATGGGAGGAACGTAGAACATTCCCTTCCATTTTCCACTTTGTAATTGTGGAAAGTGACTTATAAGTAGTCACACTGTATCGATAGACTCACCAATTCATCCAGTTCTCAAACTTTAGGTCTAAATCGGTTTTAAAGTTAAGACAAACAAAAATGACGGGCACATAAAGCTGGTTCCTTATTCACAAGGCGTGGCGAGTCGCGGGAGGCGCAGTATTTGAACAGCCAATGATCAATATCAGGTGATCTGACGTCTTAGTTTCCGTTGCTATGATTTTCTAGTCTTCAGTGTCATTAAATTTTCGTGAACTTAAGCGGCGCAGTGATGGCGCGGTGAATATTTAAGATATCACCGTCGATATTGTTATTTTTTAAATAATAGACAATAGAAATTCATTCCCCTTGCAATCTCAAAGGCGCCATATTTTGTTGCACTTGGAGACATCAGAATAATAAATTAGAAAGGTATAAATAAAGACAAATAAGAAACAAGCAAAGAGATTGCTCGATGTATCAAGTAAACTGTGCCTTTCGAAAGGGCAAGATAATTCCTCACAAAGCACTTAAAAGTCTCATGTGACGTCACCACATAGTACGCGATGAAGTATTTTGCGACATCAGTTCCAATTTGTTTGCCGCCGATAAAAACATGATATTATTGGCGCCGTGCCGTTGATGTCGCCCGCGCCTCGTCATTGGGGAACCAGTTTTACTCGTTAAAATCGTTTAAAGAAGCTTAAGTTAAAAAAAACGTAATATGTGTTTACATCTCGAGGAACCTGAAAACCGATGGACAAATCAGCTACAACGTCTCGGTGGAGGGCAAGTGTGTACCGAAGTTCGGGTCAAAATAGTAAATTAGACCAATTGGTATATTCCTCAAACTAAACGGGCTTACTTTTATTAATGTCCTAAATTTCCGTTGGACAATTTTTAGTTTAACAGATTTTGTGATTGGACAAACTTGAAACTCGAAACATGGAAAATAGGCATAGGAAATGGAAATATAGTTTGCTTTCCAAATTAACTGAGGCTATTTTGACCTACACAAGATCACTTGTAATTATTGTGTGTGTCTTAAGGACTTTTGCTAACATCTCATCGTGTGAGAAATGGCAAACGGACAAGAGATACGATAAATGAGCTGCAATTCATAAACGAGTTACATAATTACTGGTTTGTTCTACAGGCCGCTCCATTCGTTTAGGTAATTAGTTACAACGATTAATGGATGGATTGCTCGACTTCAAACTTGGCCCCAAAAACTGGATTTTGGCAGGTAAATTAGCCATATCTGTCCATTATTCCAGTCTACATGAAACCTTGTAATTATCGCATAGTTTTTTTTTTTTATATAATTTGTAACATAATACAAGGGATGTAAAACGCACATATCAGTGTCAAACTCAAAACACGAGCAGAGTTTTCAAAAGATAAGACAGTGCTCACAGCTGGCCAAGTCAAACGTGTCATTAAATTCTAGAGGGAATCATATAAATACCTCGCATTTCTATTGAACGGTCAACTAAAAACTCTGAACATTGGAAGATGGCTCAAAAACTGATTTCAAGGTAGCAAAACAGACAAGTTATAGCCTTATACGGATACCGTATTTGCTATAGGATGTGTTAAAACTATAGCTTTTCGACCATTGCGCCTAACATGTTTGACGACTATGTCAATGTTTTTCGAGTTTACAATAGCGCCTGAACTGAGTCCTCATTGCAAGACGTATAAAAAACATTAGTTTTCATCTTCCTTTCTTTAAATGGCGACTTTTAGTCGAATTTACAAAAGCGCACGAACCTCTTGGTCGATTCAGTCCAAATGTCGTGTTAATGACTCCGACCATGAACACCATCATAAAACTAAATTTCAACGACAAGGCTAATTTTTTTATTAGCATCTAGTTTTGTAGAACTTGCAGAAGCGCATTAACTCTTTGGGCAGTTTTGAAGATAGATTCAGCAGACCGCAAATGGCTTAAGTTGCCTAATGCTACCACTCGCAATGCCTATGTCGAATACCGTAACTTATGCAAGTCTACTATCGACAAGGCCAAGGACGATTTCAACAAGTCCATATGTAACAAGCTTTCATCTTGCCCAAATGGAAGCCGCTCTTCCTGGTCAATGACCAAAGCAATTGGTCNTAATTTTNGTACCACTTCCTTTCCACCTCTCTCAAGAGATGACGGATCCCTCGCTTCTTCCTCTAAGGAAAAAGCGGACGTATTTNCTCTTATGTTCTCTTCTAATTCCACTCTCGATTCTTAAGGTAAAAGTCCTCCAACACTCCCGCCCTCTGATCATTCTATGCCTCCTGTAGTTTTTCGTCAAAAAAACATCAGAATTATACTTGAATCCCTAGATACCAACAAAACATCTGGACCTGACGGCATACCTGAAATTGTACTTAAAAAATGTGTTCCAGAGCTAACTCCTGTACTTAACAATCTCTTTTCAACATCTTTTAAGTCAGGCATCTTTCCTAACTGCTGGAAGCTTGCACATATACAGCCTANCTGAATGTAAACACGTACTTTTATATGACAAAAAATGGTGATTAAATACGCAATTTTTTATGAATCTTAGTTTGCAAGATCAGATTTTTAGGCATGTCTGTTACATTTACCAGGTTAATCACATGAGAGGACAGATAGAAGGCTACGTTCCAATTCCTGCGATTTTATTGGGGAATGTAAGGGAGTCCCATTTCAACAGTAATGTGACCTAATAAACCAGTTCCCAAGGTTTGGCCGAATTTGGTCAAGCCATTTAGAAGTTGAACGTCACAACATACAGAAAAAATGGGGAGCATATTTAAACTAACATACTGTTGCCTATTGTAGCAGTGTAAATTGTTCACCGTCTAATGCCGAATGTTGTAGAATCCTGGCTATAAAAAAATTGCCTGGCAGGTGGCCCATCTCCATAGTAAATTTATGTGGTCGGTAGCGTAAAGGTACATCGTCCTTATTACTAAATCTGTTACTATTGTACATGAACGAATACTGCTGAAACTATATATTTTAAAGTTGACATTTATTCGACAGATGTTGATAAATGATATTTAATGTCCTACTGACACTAGACAGGTCATTTCAAGGCGATGAACAATCCTTATTTTGATCAATGGAGATAATGGATAATAGACGGCAGCACCTCCCATCGCATGTTTATCACTTTTGGCATCCGCATAGCGACAAAAAGTTTATTTGATGTTTGCATACTACTTATTCTAGACTATTATATTTGGGCCTTGTGGAGACCACGCGAAACTTCTCTCAACCCGTCTCTTCGGTAAAAGTTGGTTGGGTTTCTTAACCATTTTCTTAGAATCGTTGAGATACGTACAATTGACGTCTCAAATATTAAAATTATTTTCATTTTTTACTAAAAGGCAATTCAAGGATTAGACCTACCTGAGAACTTGTGCACAAGGCGACCGCTTCAGAAGATCGATACAATATCCTATGGAGAATCACTAAAGTTCAACAGAGGTAATTCAAAACTTCTTATAGATTTTGAGAAAACAATTTTATTTGTTAGTATTTATCGCCAGCCATGTTTAAACATGTTTGCATCTATACGTTTTCCAACACTTGGTGTCATTTAAAAGCACGTGATTGAGTCCTGTTTTACGTCGTTACGACACCAACTGGGTTGTCACACGACAAACAGCACGTAATTGAGACGAATGGGCAGGGGCGTCACTAGGATATTTGCGTTAGGGGGCACTGACATATTTACTGTAAATACAACAAAGACGGCCTGGGGACCGTGGAGGCCCCCAGTGGGGTTCAGGCG
>KZ883833.1:7632-19592 GCA_003456935.1 Machilis hrabei
AAAACGATAAAAAAATCCATAAACGTTTCCTGAAAGTTGTCTGTTATCGAAAAACGAATTCATAATTGCACGGTCAAGTTAAACTAGTATGTTTATTGAAAACCAAAGGACGCGCAAAACATAGCTACTGTATCTGCTAACTATCTAAGCCTTTGGAGCTTCGGGGTATACAGCTACTTGAAAACACTGAATTGAAAAGCGGTGATCGTAAACATCTTCCGTGATGTTAAACTGGAGTTCTACGAGAATCCGTTTTGATACGAGGAATGTACCAGTAGGTTCTGTGCAGAACATATTTAAGACGTTCAAAGTTTATCACAAATNTTGCCAATAATATTGAACTGAAGAAGGAAAATACTACTTACACTTTGACTTTTCACGTTCAGTCTGGTAAAAACTTGTGAAGCGACTTTCGATAGGTATATAAGTTTGAACTCCTAACAGAGCCCAAAGTAAAGGTTCTACGATTTTTTTTCAATACGTTTTACATACACTGGATTTCTAAAAATAAAAAGGTCTTCTCTAACAGTTGATATTTCCGAAAATATGTTTAGTTCCTTCGTTAAATACTGATTTCCGCTGATTGCTGGCGAACTTTTGCTTCAAAAGTTATGTATATTCTTACCCAAAACAAACCTGTGTTGAACTTTTCGTTATTACTGAAAATATTTGCAAAAGTAATAAAAAGTTAGATATTATTGTGTATGAATTGCAAAATTTTAATAAACAGTATGTGAATAGAAAGTGTTTGTAGTTTAAACATGCAAAACTTCAGTTGTTACGTATTAAGTACCCACGACTTTGACTGCCAATTTTACGCAGTGGTGATAAAAGATGCCACTTTCTAACTAGGATGTTTCTAAACTGTTAACACTAAATTATAAAACCTGTCGTCAAGGTGCAAAGCACAACAACTTTGTTCCAAACATTTCGGAAAATGATGCACATAATGTAAATAAACTATTTTGTTGAACTTCACTTAATGTTATTTGGTTAAGAACACGCATGTGTTTCACAAAAACTACACGGCATAAGTACACTGAACGTGTGTAAGACTAGCTACAACTATGCCTCGAGAACTTTAGTAGAATTATTAATGGGACTAAAAGAAATATAGTTTTGTTTCTTACGTTTTATTTTACTTTAGTGATGTACATGGAAATTTCATTTTAACATTTACGGATGAAAGTAAAAGCGCAACGCTTTGAGAATTCCATAATTCAACTGCAAAGCTNAAAATTGAGGTTTCATTCTGTTTCAATAACGTATAGTGACGATTCCAAGTAACTCTGCATTACTATAATCTGATAACAACACAGTTTCGTACAGCACCCAAATTCGACATAGTATATAAAAGTCTTCTTTCCTAAAATTGATATATGATCAGCCGACGTACGAAACTCATGAGATACCTTTAATATGGTTTTGACTTTTCTGTCTTCTAATTGCAAATACATTTTAAGCAATTGTCCTTTCTTGAAAAACTAATCTTACACCTACTCGGTTATGTGATGTACTTATAAGTCTAGAAAATACAGTCTTCCCCTTGGATGATGTAATGGGTACAATACATGCAAAATTGGGAGTCATGAAGACATTTGCCTGCACAACAAAAGAGAATAGATAAACAACAAGTTAATGTACACACATTTATTTGAGTTTTTCATACAACTTTAAAAATATTACAAACTTAACAAACAACGAATAGCAAGTTACAGTTCTTTACCGTTAAGTTGAAAATTCTACATTTTAAGTTATTTCAGTTTGAGAGTATTATTTGTTTGTCCCGTCTGTGGTTTTGGATAAATTTGCAAAGTGAGTTATATTACCTAATTATATAAGGATAGCGCCCCCACAAAAGCTCTTACTTAAAATGTACATACAAATTAAAAGCTAATCTTTCCTATACAAAACTTGTTTCAAATTAAAAAAATAACATTTTAGCACAACGTGTTGAAGTTTAATAAGTAATTCCTTATCATTCGTTGTTTCTCTTTTCTGTTTTTTTTTTTTTTTTTTTTTTTTTTTGCAGGCAAGTGTCTTCATGTCGCCCAATTTTGTGTGTATTGTACGCATATATCGCACTAGAAGACTGTATTTTCTAGACTTGTGCGTACATCTCATAACCAAGATAGCTTACCCGCATATGGGTGTAAGATTTGCAAGATGAGTTTTACGAGAAAAGACAATTTGGTGTGACTGCTTAAAATGTATCTGCAATTAGAAGAAGATAAAATTATATTCAAGAACTCACACGAGTTTCATCCGTGGGCTGTTTATATAAGAATTGTAGGAAATGAGTTTTCTAGACCTTGTAGAGTTTGGGTGCTGTAAGAAACTGTTTTGTTATCAGATTATAGTAATACAGAGTTACTTAGAATCGTCACTTTACGTTATTCAAACCGAACGAAACCTCGATTTTTTTAGCGTTAAGTTGCATTATGGAATTCAGAAAATATTGCGCTTCTACTTTTATTAATAACTGTTAAAATGAAGTTTCCATATAAAGCTCAAAAGAATAATAAAATGTTAAAAACAAAACTAGATATCTTTTTTAGCTCATTTTCTTAAAAAACTTAAGCTAAGTTTTACTAAAATATATGCACTACACGTGTCTCAATAAAATATGAAACTCTTTTATTCCATATAGAAATTTATGTTCCAATGTTAATTAATTTGTGCAAGAGTATACATTTTTTTTAAATATGTGTTTTAAACTGCAAATCTTGTTTGTGAAACTTATGTCCATAAAAGAAACATAAAGTTATGCTAAGCAGTATTTTTTTAATAATACCCTTTCACACTGTTTAATTGTAATATGCTTGAATCAGTATGCTAAGCGATTCTTTGTCTACAGCCTCAACTATTTATTTCGAATATGAAGGTTTCAATCTCTCGTCATAAGTCACATATACTACATTAGTGTAATCACAAAATACAATTCTAAAGATTTACAGCCAAATTATAGACCTATTTGAGATAGATATTTTAATGATTTTATGAAATCTTACATTACGCTTCTGAGAAAACATATCCTACCTTTAATATGTGTTTTAAATTGCGAATTTAGTGTAAGCATTGTCCTTTGTACTCTACGAGTATAAAATCTCTGTCTAAACGTTTATATAAATTTTCAAGAAACAGCAGCTATTGTTTTATCAGTTGATACATTTTTAGGCAAATTATTATAATTTATATATTTATACGTGGAATGCAGTACAATGAGTATTATGTATTTTTGAAAGCAGACGCAGTACACTGCATTTGCTTTCAAAAATACATAAAACTAAATTTTTCCAGCACACTTGTAGTGTAGGCAACTTANTGAGTGCAACTTAATATGTCCCGAGTACTAAAAAACTAATTACGCAAGTTGAAATATTCAAAGTATCCAAAAAAGCACAACTTAAATATAGTAATTTGCAAAANTTTTTATATTTTATCAACAAAGTTTTGGGTTGTACATGTAAGACATCCTCGCCCCGAGGTTTCACAATTGTGTTAATTAGGCAAATTTAAGTTGTAAGGTATCTTTATAAATATGTCAAAAGCTCTTATCAGTAGCAAGTCACATGATAGCATAAACCTTTGTAAATATGTACTGTAATTCTTCATTGATCTGTCAAAATAACATAAATGTTGCTGAATTTTGATGGGGAAGGCCAACCTTTCAAATGTTCGTAATATTGTTTAGCCTTACCGTTTTAGAGCAAGAAAAATATCAGTACTGAACTTCATTCTTTATTTCAAACGATTCTCTTCTAACCACTAGGTTTTATCAACACACAGCATTAGGTTTCGAATTTTGTGTGTACAGTACCTTTATGGTGTTATTGCTATGTCGACAAGGTGTTATTCGATATACACTAATACATAACATCTATAATTGGTGCTCAATATACAAGTTAAGTTTAAATAGCCTGTAACTCAGAGCAACAGAATATACTGTGCAATCGGAATTAAGTTTATCTGAAATTGTTTACCACGCACACGGAACGAGAATCATTTNCATTTTCACCGTTTATTATATCCATTGTACACAAGATGTTCTTGGTTTCAAAATATATCATATGGTGTGGGAGTGACGTTAAACGTTAATTACACAATAATCCCTCGTTCGACAAATTAATTTAGAATGTTTCTCTAAAAATNCCACTGACGTCTAAACATTATAACGCAGTGGCTAGATTCAAATCACCTTAATATGCCAGAGTCAATAAATAATCCACTAGCGTTTCTATAATGTGTTAATGTAAAATTTCAATCTTCCTAAATGCCGTACGTCTCTAAACTTTATAAAAACAAAAATTGTTATGTGTTCAAAATTGTCACACGGTTGATATGAAATCGTTNTATGTCAATAGTTCAATTAAACCAAGCTCAAACACACTGTCTACAGCTTTATTACTAGCAATTCGACCAGAAATATTTTGGTCACACAAACATTTAATTACATTTGTGACAGGAAAGTAGTCCTGAATATAAAGATTTATACTAGAATCCTGCATCTGACTCACTCCANTTTAAGGTACACTTTCAGTTATTTTCCGCCTGAAGTGAGGTTCTTACGATACGTGTTCCTGCGCAGTGTATGTGTCAACATTCAATTATCCTGAATCATCGTTGAAACGAGGATGTGTCTCCTTCAGACAATCATATTCACAAATATCAGTAATACGTTAACAATAAGACATCTTCGTATAACGTCAGATATGTGACGCATGTAGATAAATATCCTTATTTCATATGGATTNTACCTTTCTTACCGTATACAGATATTTTGAAAATCCAGTTCTCAAACAGCAAGGTCTTAACGCTGTGGTGATGTACTATTTGAAAGTCATTCGTACATCTTCCATTGTTTAGTAAGTAATCTTAAAGTCACACAGAAAATGTAGATCAAGTGCAAATCAGTTCGTATGTCAGAAGTTGTTTCAACTCCCATTCATGTGTGTGTTGACGTTTATGGTTTCTGGTAATACGTAGAGTGGCAAAGCACTTGGCAATTCAAATTAATCTTAAACCAGAAGTCAATACCACCATTCAAGCCAGGGTTTTCTGAATATCTGACATGCTAATTTATAATTTATTTTCAATAAAAACCATTTTTCTTCGTATTTAATTAATGCGTATGGTGTCGATGCAACTGGAAATAGTTCACGTTATCTATGAGGCGTATATTTGTTCTAATCTGTCTAGTGGAATTGCACAAGGTCAAGTCTGTATCACGGTATAGCTTTGGTGAACGGTAAAATCTAGTCGTGCCAATAAAAGTGTAATATTACACTCTGAGTTTGTATTTAACGAAAAGCATATTTTCTATTTTATTATACGCTCAGTTATACACATAATTAAAATCATATTTGCTGTACACTTTCTGTTTACGTAGTAAACCTCCTCCACAGTGTATTAATGTCTTGGGGCCATGACTTTCAATTATACTGTCGTACCCCCTGCCAAATGCCATTATGGTGATGGAGGGGTAAGATGTAGATGTGGATAAAGATATATGTAAATNTTTTTTTTTCATGCCAGTGCTAGACATACAGTACGTTAGTGCTGTGAACACATAANACCTNCAGCAAGCTGTCTGGTACGTTTATTGAATATATTATCGATTTGTTATCACTGCTTAATGTTCTAAGTACGACTCCAGTTTCGAATACTACAATTGAAACAAATATGATTCTTGAAAAACGTCCCTTATCGTTTAGGACATTCGTAAAACTAAAGGTTTGAAAGTTGTATTACACACGTATCAAGGGAGCATTCATCAATAAGCTACTATCAAAGAACGCACTACAAAATCTTGTGTATGTGCAGCGTAAACTCTAAGGACAATGAATCGTATCGTAAAAACTACGTAGTAAAAGGTCAGTACAGCGTGGCTGTGATTATTGTTACACTTGAAATTGCGTAGGACTGGTGGGTAGGCTTTGATATCGTAAAACAAAGTGACAACACAGCGCAATTGGGCTGTTGTTTTATTTTAAAAACGTCCTTACACCTGTCCTGGTTCAATTATTCATTTCACACTCTCGCATTATAATATTGAAGGAGAGGCCACAATTAACCTTATACAAACAAAGTTATTTATATTGCGTAGACGTCTGCTTTTCATTTTGAAATACTACGCCTAATTACAAACAATCTTTCGAATCCCTAAGTGTTGTTATAATGCAAAGTGAAATATGTAGTGATTTATGTCACATCGACACCTGATCGGTCATGAAACGAGAAGTGGGACATTTTTTTATAACTTGATATCAAATGCTCTAAAACTAGATTAATAATAAACCATAAGTTACTAATAAAATCTAGAATGGGAATAGTGTCATCACAACTTTTACAGGACTACGTTTTTCAACTGACAGAGCGTTTAATTAGCACGAAATAACGATACTGCACGTATAAGGTTTCTATTTTTTTAACATATCATATCGCAATTGCAGTGGAATCGTTTTTGTGATTTCTGTGCACGACACAGTACCCAAAATAACGGAACATTCAAAGAGAAGTGCAATATAATATTCACTATGCACGTTACATTTCTAAAACTAAACCAAACAATCATAGCAATGTTCTATAAAATGCCAACTGATAAATAGAGACATACTCTACAGCTCACACTCTAATACAAGGGCTAATTTACCAAAACGGACGGGCAGTTACCAACAGAACGAGTTCACAGCTGACTAAGTCAAATGTTTTGCATTCAAAAATCCCATTATCTGGACATCTAAAAATTGGCATCGGAAACGGCGTTCATTTCTGTTGGCGTTTTCNACAGACTTTAATTTTCTAGGCTAATTTATCTGTGAATGGCTTATTGGAAAAACAAAACAACGGGAAAATTAAATCTACTACGCCCACTTCATCTGTAAAAAAGTTATGCTAAGCAGTATTTTTTTTTAATAATATCCTTTCACACTGTTTAATTGTAATATGCTTGAATCAGTATGCTAAGCCATTCTTTGTCTAGAGCCTCAACTATTTATTTCGAATATGAATCTCTCATCATAAGTCACAAATACTACATTAGTGTAATCATAAAATACAATTCTAAAGATTTACACCAAATTATAGACCTATTTGTGACAGATATTTTAATGATTTTATGAAATCTTACATTACGTTTCTGAGAAAACATANCCTACCTTTAAGATGTGTTTTAAATTGCGAATTTAGTGTAAGCATTGTCTAAACTCTAAATTCAGAACAAGCAAGTCCACAAAACTATAAGANATGTATCTACCACGATAACGCATCTTAGCGAATATCAAACTTAAACATGCGACTGGTTCGGACATTTAAAATCCAGGCCCACTTCTCAAAGTGTGTAAAACTGTCAATCATCATCATGAACTCTAAAGTTCAGTGTTCATTCTAACATACAGTTGTGATGTAACGTTGGACTTCCTCTCTTCACGAAGAATATATATTTAAAACAAAAATNGACCAGCACTAACTATAATATACAGTTTCCAGAATGTGTGTTATTTTCTTGTACAAAATTATATGTCCCTCAAAAATTAACATACATAATTTTTCATAAAAAAAGATTCAGGATTAGAAACCTTATCTCATTTCTTCGAAAATAAGAATTTCTGTTAAACAAACCTTTTTGGAAAAATAATAAATTTTACCTCAACTTACCTCATCGAGAGGTGGTTGTAGACTTTCAAAACGTGTCCCCCAAAGCATCCATTCATTTTTTGGGGGATTTCAGGTTAAGTGATGATAGGGTGAGACCATTCTATTAAATGATACACACAAAGACACTGTTACCTTGATTTCGTACGACAAGATCAATAAACTTACTAAACTCTAGACTTTATAATTCTTCTATTCGTGCTGACCTATTTTTGTAGTGCCTAGCTTACTAAACTCTAAATTTATGAGACTGAAAAATATTCAAAATTCTAACCTTTGTATATTTACAAACGAAATGTCTTCAAATAAATTGTTGCCTTTACTCTAAGGACCAAGTTGACAGAATTATTTGGTAGAGGCCTATCAATTGGCCAGCAACTGGCACAAACTTCCTTCGCATCTCATGAAGAGTTAACATTTCCCGCTTGAACCAAGGCGATAGATATGTTACGTGTATTAAGATGGCATTTTCGTGTGTTTTTTCATTAACATACGCAGCAAATGATTAAAAACAAAAGAAAAAGTTAGGCTCAAGAAGCAACACTTGTATACAAAGCCCTGTTCAAAACATTTGTACATCTCCTTTATTTCAACCTGTTGAAGTCACCGAATGGCTTTTACAGAAAGAAATGAACTAACATCTTGAAAGCAAGTTTGTTTTGTAGTACCGTAATTACAATTGTCACTGTAGCCATCTGGGTTTTCAATTCTTCCGTCAGTTGTGAGAGGAGGCAGTCCATTTCTAATAGGCCAGAGAGACTTCTCGCAAACTAATAAGGGGCTGTTTGTCAACGTTAGCAGAGTACATGCTGTTCTGTTCAGCTAGTCTCCAGATATACGCATACCTGGTTAGTGATTATGTGCCATTTATTGTTACGAAACTCTTTCTTAATAGCTACCTTCCTGTTGAAAATGGCAAAGGTGTCGCTTGAGTAATTTCTGGAATTTGGCTCTCATGCTACTCTGTGTTTTCCATACATCAAGCAAACGCCAGGAGGCATCTCAGCAATGTACGGTCGACTGGTAAGTAAACAGATGGGTGTTCTTGATCAAAGCTTTGCTTACGCCACTGCGGTGAAACAGGAAGCAAAAAGCCATGTAAGTAAAAATGGTGTTTCTGTGAGATGTTACTAATCTAAAAAAAGGCTTCAAATGCCTAGGGACGCAAGTTTTAACTTTATAAGTAATTATGTTGAATGGAAGTCATTTGAAGCTAAAATAGGTTATAAGCAGTACAGTTCACATGATATATCATGCGAACTGTACTACTCATGTTTCTGGTTTTTAATTTGTATTTTGTTTACCTGTATAAACTTCCCCAGGAACATACTTTTCTGGATTGCCACTGATTTTTATACGAAATCGGTTATCACCCGGAGTTTTGGGAGCTGTCCGTCCTTCTGGTTCTCTGCTACATCGAAGTGCAAATGTGTATCCAATGAAGATCACAACTAATGAAAAATATNCCAATTTCATTCTGAAAAAGAAAATATATAAATCATATATGATTTAATGTAATGGCAAATTTATTTTAGAAAGTATTGCATACTTGATGCAAAACATCATGCGTAATTGTAAAAATTAACACAAGTAACACAAACGCACTTTAATATCATCAAATTGACGCTCTTGTTATTTGCAGTTTAAGTCTAACTATTTGCAATAACAATATATTTCTGGTGATGTTAAAACACAACTATTTTTATTTCTTCGTGGGTTAAGAATACAGAATACAAAATGACTGTACNATTTCCAGCATGGTATCTACTTGAAATTTAATTAAAAATCCCAAGGATATCCTAAACGTAAATGGCATATGTCCAAAAATATATATATTTTTTACTTAGAAAGGCCAAATAACAAGCTGCTAAAACACATTTAAAAGGCACTTTAACATATCTAAAAAAATACAAGCTTTATTGTCCTTTCTTACCTCATTAATCTAGAAGGCCACCGAAAATAACATGTTCTCTGTTATTTGTTATGTCACGTCTGAATTATAATCTAAATTGCAAACGCTATATAAACGGTTATGAGTATGCGGGACAACTGTTGATGATGAGGGACGTTCGTAAACGCGAAATCTAAATTTGCTTGGCGTTAATCTTGGACATTGATATACATTTCTGTTATTTCTTANGAGGAGTATATTTTCATGTCCAATTACGCGTCTCATAGGAAAGGATGACCTCAATCGCTTACGGCCTGAATCTACTTTCATTATTCAACCTCTGTATCGGTCAAACACGACGTCTACCCTGCTGAAGTGTATCCTAAGTACAATAGTTGTATATATAGAGAAAGATGTGTATTGTTTTGTTTTACTATCGGAAAGAGATAATGCATAAACAGTGATTCATTCTAATCCCGAAGAAGTAAATCTGATAATTTAATACTTTTGAGGCAGCCCACATCTTCAGCGAACATGAAACGGTCCACCTACCACCTATACGTAATTATAATAAATTGTGCAGCAAACATCTGAATGAATATGACAGACACACAAACTATGGCCTTGACTCGTCAAGATCTGGCCATTTGGCTTTTGAATTAGATTCTCCGTAAAGGAGTGGCCCGTCCTATATAAACAGTAACGCGCAGTATTGCGGGGCTGGCTGTGGTTTTTGACTCCAACGCTTGGNACGGATGGTTGTCGCACTGTTGTTTTGTTTGAACCCCTTGTTATGGAATTCCAGTGTTAATGTAATTAAGCGACATACTATCAAACCACGGTGCTATGTAAGGTAATATGAAGAGTATTTCATAAAAGCTTTAGATCCTACCTCACACATTGACATACCAAGCGAGTAATATAATTCTCCTCCTAAGCGCACCCCCGTAACCTACGTTACAAAATGATGGAGTGCGCCTCGCAAAATAGATTCTTTACGCAATTACCGTAATTAAAGGGTAATTTTTCTCTGTTCATTTCAGTTTTGTCGTAAGGTCTTAACCTANCTTTNAGTTAAATAGTGTCGTCTGAAACTGTTGTTGNATATTTAGCCGTAACAGTTTTGTTCATTAATATTTCAAAAAGGAGATTNGTACTTTAAAAAAGAAACCTACTGAAGCCAAACAGGTAGAAATAGAAACGGTTACTCCAGAGCCGATACATCANTTAGATGACAAAAGAGAATNTTATTTCATATTACTTGTACAGGATAATTTTAAGAAAGTAAAAAAACTTTTGATCACGCTAGGTTTAAGTTATAAGGAAGNCTCCANGCAAGAAGTTCCTGTTTGAGACATAGAGTAAAAGCGTAGATTTAAGATGATTTTTTTAGGGACGTGTCAATTTCAAGTGTAGAATATATNTGGTAAAAATGCGTATGAAATAATGTTAAGAAATACGGTGTTGCCATTAGAAGTATACTTCGAATACATTTCCTCCATAGAGTTAGTTTTCAGCAATTCTCTTGAAATGGGACAAAGTTGCGGTACCTTGTACGATAGGCTGCGGAAGAATTAAATCCAACCTTACAAAGGTGAGCCTAATTATAACTCAATAGATACGGTCACGAGAACTTTTGAACAGATTGTCTAATGTAGTTTTAGATTAAAAAATGCGTGAACAAAAAAAATTTTGTGAATATTTTCGGTGGTATTTTTAACATTTCTTTTCAGGTTGCGTGACGAGGCTCTTTTGTTTAGTTTTAGTGATTAAGCTAATAATTCAACGACACAGTGTTAGTTATAAGAATANTGTTTAGTGTTAGCTTGAAAGAACACTGGGTGATCCACGAAAGTAGTGACCAAAGCCCAACTAGATACAGACCCGAGTTCGATACGAAACACACACACTTGAATTACCAAACTTTCTAGAGTTCGTGTACGTGTAATTTCTAGGCAAACTCAACGCCTTGCTAACGTTTTAATGCGTACATCCNTAAGGACCGCGTCACCTAGCAACCAGAGTGTAAGTTTTAAAAACTGGAAATAGCATTGTATGAAGCAAGATGAACAAAGGTAATTATTGTTTTATTTTATTGTTTGTCATTTAATTATTTGTTGGCACAAATAACTGAATGTAACTTTGNTGTATGATATTTATTTTGACGCAATATGCGTAATATGTTTAATTAACCAAAATTCACTGAATAATTAATTATCATCTCCCTAGATGTTTTCTGGCCTAGGAATAGCTTAGTGCCATGATATAATTCTTTATCACCCTAAGAATATATTCCTAACAGAATGGGGCTCAGCCTATGAAGAGTAAATTTTAACGTAAAAAATTTGATTTTCTCAATTTTTAAAGTGTGGATTTTAACGTAAACAAGTTTTTCAAATTTTAAGGAGAATTAGGC
>KZ883862.1:10511-21920 GCA_003456935.1 Machilis hrabei
TATTGATTTGCTGTGGTACAATATTTTAAACTTTCATGGGTGTGCGGCGCACACCTAGCACACCCTATATATACGTCCCTGATTTTCTCCCTATTATAAAGCTAAAATGTAATATATGAATAATTTAATGAGTATAACAAATATGACATCAAGATGATGCAGTGTTTTATGCTCTTCCAATATCTGCTGGGTCACAGAAATCACAAAGACGGGATATACAAGTACATAGATACAAATAATGTAGGCAGCTGNTTCAGCCAAGAAGGTTCCAAGATATGTTTTATGACATACGAAAACGTATAGGATTATTTATAAGGTAATAAATAATGGCTGAAAGAGGGATATGAAATGCTGAATGTTTTGTATTTCANTATTTTATACATTTAAACCCAACCTAACCATTTCTCCAATATTGGCTTGGTTTAAAACTTAACAAATCGTCCTATTCATAAAGGTTTACCGAAAACAGAAAATTTTCAAAAATGCACGACAGATAGCGTGGAAAATTTGCCTTTTGTGGCAAAAAGAACGAAGGAAAAATAAAATAAAAATTCGCTCGACTCTTTCCGGTTCAACATCGCCATCAAAGTTCCAGATTACCAACACTAGCACCATGGAGGACACTTTGGATGCTCTCGGCATGTATTCAACTCACGTGACCTTAAAAANAACCACACACAAATAACCCAGACCTCACCACTTCTGTGTTTTTCAGTTGGAAATAAGCTAAGGGCTGCAAGTCTGAACAAAAAAGTACGGTCGTTTTCCTGGTCACTCGAGTCGAATTCAGACCTAGACATGCCAGACAGCATTCCAAAGTGTCAGCAGTGGTGGCGTAGTGCAGGCTGCCTATCTGCTGGGAATCCAGAATTTGATGCTGATACGGAACCAGAAGGAGTTAAGCAAAATGTTTAATTTTTGCCTCTGTTCTTTCTGCCACAAAAGGCAACCCTANCATGGTAGCCATCATACACTTACACTCTACTATACATCTGTTATTTGAGTCATTAGAATGTAAAGCTTAAACAGCTATCAACTTTTTTATATGTACTTAAATTTGTGCAAAACAAGTCAGGCTAGCAACTGACATCCTGTGACCTCTCCTCTCGTGCTCAGATTCTTCTCCTGCCAAACAGTCTTGAAATTATCAAAAAATAAAACTGGACTAACAGATAAACCCTTGTCAGTTTAAGAGGACCAGAAAGATTAAAGGTAATTGTATATTGACATAGGGTAGGGAAGGGCATAAAAAAAAGGCTATGTACATACCAAAGTAAAGTTTCGCTCTTTATTGGAATTGTATAACACACTAACTGTTTCAACGAAACAGCAACAAAACTGCAAACACTTAGACACAGCAGTGACTTCCACAAACCAGTATAAACACAAATGGCAACAGTGTAAGAAGCTATCGGTGTTGAGATGGTATTTACATACAATAAGTTAGCACAGTCGACCCTGATGTCACACAAGTTACAGTGTAGTACACTGCCAATATCTCAAAACTGTACATTTACAACACACTGCACCTTTTTAAAGTGCACACAATTTTAGGTCTGCATACATGCCTNTAACAGCAATATCACATGTACCAAATGTGTGGTCATTATTGAGCAAAAACAACTACATATTCTTATTACAACAGTGCAAGGTCGGAGACAGTTGTCTACAAGTAACAACTCCATTGATGCAAANCAAGTGATTANCTACCTCCATGTCAGCGAGCTGGAAAAAAGGTGAGATAGGAAAGAGGAGAAACATATCATCTACAAAACAATGGTACCGTATGTATTTTTACTTTCCCCAGAAATGAGACCTAAAAAAACATCCATCAATCCAACTGATTCATAACTGTGGCAACAGTGTTCTGCTCTGACTTACATTGTGTCTTATGTGCTAGTGGCGGTCCACCCAGTTCCAATCTGCGAACTACTGTAATTAACGATTACTAAAGCTTTGGTTAGATGATAATTAGTATTAAGAGGAAGAAGATGCTTTCGCGTGAGTGCATGTTTTAGGCCATCTTAAGACTCTAAACTTCCTTAACTATGACAAGTCTAAAATCAACAAGTAATCTCAAATTTATGGTATGCAACAATTCCTAAAATATTGTCAAACATATGGAGCAATATTTTCACCATTGTACTTAAGAACATGAGAATAACTTTTAGTTGGCATGCACAAGTTTAGCTAATATAATAAATACATTGTAGTAACATTACATTTTAATACTGAATGACAATAATCAAATTACATACAGCTTATCATAGACCACTATTACTTGAACTGACAGGCAGCTGCATGTTTGTTCACAAAAGCAAAACTTGGCCATAACAAGAATAACAAACTCTTACTTAATTTAAAATAAGCACTACATCATGTGTCTAAAAGCCTTCCATAAAATTATTTACTTACAAATTAAATATCTTACATGTGGCAGTTTCTTTACCTTACTGCAATAGACAGCTGTTAAATATAGCTTCCCCAATGCCTCGCTTGAACTAGCCGTGTTTCAAACTTTGCTTCAAAGCTGTCCAAAAAATATTCATATTAAAACTTCCTTACTTTTGCAATTTTGTAGACCTAAACAGGTTTTGTCCAGGACAAGTACAACTGAGGAGGTCAGCGCAACAGTAGTCTAACACACCTCACCACAAATATTGGGTTTTTGATGCAGACTATGAACAAAGTGGTTGTACTATCTGGAGATGTCACAGGTGAGCTCTTGTTAAACATGTGTATAAGCTACACAAACTTCTTTCCCAAATCAGATTTAACCATGTACTGTTGACTTTAATTAATTTTATTTTTCCTCCGTTTTTTCATGGTAAGATCACTATTGTGCTGCCCCCTCAATTNTTAGTTGAAAAAAACACTTTGCTTTAAGCATTAAGCCAAACATACATTAGTGGTCACATGACTGCAGCCAAGTTCATACGGATACCTTTGTTACACAATATTTTAACAGAATGAATACAATAGAAAACTATCAAAACTAAATTTAACAAATCATCTCACAAACACTGGANTGTTTCTCAAAACAGGTGGATTTAAGAAATAACCTAACGTTGTTTTCATATNCCACNTTTCCCCAGTCTACCAAACTTGCATTTCTTTAATGTTTTCATTCAGTTACAAAGTACTACTGTATTCGTTATATTTAGTACTACATTCTTGGAGAATACTTAACTTTTATCTTTAAGAGAAATTCTTTAAAGAAAGCACTTGAACTACACTGTGATCTTAAAGAAAGCTTTGACAGGTGTTGTGCATGAGGACTGTTCAGAATGTAAAGGGCATTTTGCCAATAAAAAAGTAATTGCTCAAAAGATATTTTATTATGCCAAAACTTAGCTATTACTGTAGTTTACACTGGAACTGATGCACTTATCACAGCTGAGCACCAGCTTTTGTATACCCTCGTCATACAATTCCGTTGCCAGTGAGCTCACCACTTATTTGAGCTCACTGTCATCGGCNACAGCTGCTAACAGCAACAGTCATATGTTTCTTCCTGGCCTCACTTAGCTTCATAGATGACGGCAAACTCAAATCAGTGCTGGGGAGCTCACTGGCAATGACCTTATATGACAAGTGGATACAAAAATTGTTACCCTGCTTTTATAAGTACGTCAATGTACGGGTTGACTGCACAGAAAACTAAACTAATGTAATAGTTATGTTTTGGCCTTTTTTTCTTGCTTTCCAAATGACCCTTGTGTATAAATTAATGGTGCACAAATAAAGTGCCACTTTTTCGATATATAAAACACCCAAGTCAATATCAACCGAAAAAGAATGGTTACAATTTCTTGCTAAAATATTCTTTTATTACTACTGTGTTCAGTTCTTAGGAAAAGCAACGATAAAAACTGGATGATCATAGTTAATGATCAGAATAAGCAAATCTCAATGTTGCAAGAGACCATTTAATTTTACATAACACACCTAAAAAATTACAACAAACCACTTGTCAGAAGTGCAGATTTTTGGGCCCTAGGCAAGCAATCACTAAATCCTATAATAGTATTCATGTGTCTTGTCCTACGATTTAATAAAGAAAAACTAACAGATCTATTACTTTGACATTTGCCTCTATTTATGGTTTGTTGCAGTATTTATTTATGAATATACCCTACTTGAGGAACTACAGCCAAGAATATGATGCACCATCACAACCTGTTCAGCACCAACACTAAACTCTATCTATCTTTGTAAAACAGAGATGTTGTACACTTTATAATGACGGTTACCAGAAAATACTTATACGAGGTGCCGTCAAATGAAAAGGTGTCGACGGTTGCAGCCGAGAGGCCCGGTTTTNGTCTCTACAATAGAGGGCAGCATTTTGTTGGTTGGTGTATGAGTCTTCATGCAAATGTGTATCATTACCACCCGGTCACGCNATTTTAAGTAGGGGACGCTTATAATGAGGCCCGTCTGTCATGCTTTCGTCCAGTATACGGTAATAACGTAAGCATGGCGTTTCAATTGGAAAATTCCATTGTGGAAGAACAGCAGTGTGTGATAAGATTCCTAACTGCAGAAGGCAACATACCTATTGCAATTTTCAAAAGCATGTCCAACGTTTATGGTGCACGCAGTTGCGTGGACAAATGGTCTTCTCGATAAATTCGGTTGGGAAGTACTGGAACACCCGCCCTATAGCCCAGACTTATCCCCTCGCGACTTCCTTTTTGCTTGGCCCCCTAAAAAAACACCTGAAGGGTCGTACGTTTGCTTCGGACGACGACGTCAAAGACACTGTTACGGATTGGTTCTGTCATAGCCCAAGGACTTTTATCAACAGGGCATACATTGCCATCTTCAACAATGGGATAGCTGCCTTCGAGCTAATGACACTTTCTTTTAAGGTAGGAACAATACTTCAACATCTGCACCTCTCGGCACCTTTTCATTTGACTGCCCCTCATATAAATTACATGTATTTCTCACAGCTGTTCTGCATACAGTAGATGTGTTACACTCAATACATTTAGCACAATTCATCAAAATTTCATAAGCAACTGAAAACGTCACTTGGCACTCCTTTCAAACACTAGCTATCAGACATCTCTTTTCCACACAGTTGATTTATGGCATTGAATAGCTGTTTGTGCAAATATCATTATTTTGTTAATGTAATTTAGTCAGTATTTATATTACTTAACTATAATAATTTTCAAATTGTATACACATTTTAACACACAAACCTTGCTGTGAATGACAAGATCACCCTGGAATGTCTTGTTATAAATGCCGAAAAAAGAACAGTGCCAACCTAATTCATTATCCAACATTAATAATTCATTTCTTTCAAGCTCCCATTACATATTATAACATTCACTCTTTAATACGTTTGTGTATATGCCAATATTATTTTCCACAAATTGACAAACACTAACATTATTTTTTAGTGCAAACACTACTCCAAACCTTGTAGTATCACAAATTTAGTTTCTTGTCTTAAACACCCCACTAAAAGGGAAAACGCTCCAGAATTTTAACTAATTAACACNTCAAATAACAACAATAAATGCACTCTTAACAGTTACCTTCTAATTTCATAGATTAAACTAACTAATTATCAAGCGTTATATTAAAATTTATACACTGTTATTATGAATACCAATACACTGTGACAATTGTCACACACACAGGTACGGTTTTGCTGACAAACATATTCTACCAAGGAAACATTACTTGAGGACATGTCGAAACCCCACTTAAAATTTTTAGCGCAAGCATTCTTTGGTATTACCTGGAAATTTTAGTTGCTGCCATGTACTGCAAGGAAATAAAGAAAATAGTCTATAACACACACAAAAAAAATCAATGATTTTAAAGCAGCTCACTACACGTACCACATCAGTTTCATGGACAACTTAAGACGTTCACTGATACCAACACTAGGTATACTAATCTAGTGTTGTAGCCTCTGAAATTGACAACTAGCTTACATAACATTGGGTATTTTTGTACAGGTGTGCAAACCCAGCATTTTTGAAAAAATCCAAACTCAAACTAAACTTGGGTAGAGTCCAACCAACTTNGAAANTCTTATTATAGTCGAGCTACACCACGCTTTAAAAAAAATTATGTCAAATTGGAGTTCAACCAAAATTTAGTCAAAATGAAGCTGAGTTGAACTATACAAAATTAAGGCCAAATGGCCAAATTTTAATACAAACTTAAGTAAAATAAAATCTAATAATCCCAGAAGTTATATATCAACTACGCTATTTAATAAGATGTACCTTGTGTTTTTTAACCTCTGACAGTAACTCGAAGTATTAATATATTTTTTTTAATCCACTCTTAGGAAAACAAATCGTCACCTTAATAGTAAAACCTCGTAACTCCAAAAATTACGATTTTGAGATTTTTGTATATATTTGTTGGTTACGTGGGCTGCCACCTACTGATTTTAACAAGTAAAACGCTCTTCTTTGGCAAAGATAAAATGTTTTGGAGTTACTTGTTAAAACCAGTATGTGGCAGCCCACCTAACCAACAAATATATACAAAAATCTCAAAATCGTAAATTTTGGAGTTACGAGGTTTTACTATTAAGGTGACGAAATAGTAACTCGAATTCAAACCGAACCATATTTTTACAAAAAGAATTTGGGATTTTTTACTTCCTTGAAATATAAGCAACTGAAATTTCTAAATATCAATATTTTGTGCAACCTCTAATTAAATAAAAATTTCATGTGTTGTTTCCACACAACCTCATTATAGCTTCCTTTGTGAGATGGAGGGATATCACTAGAGAAAACTCTTATCTTAAATACAGAAATATTGTCAACTTGGAATGTACACGAGGACATAATAAAATTTGGTGGTAATGTGCTCATATTATCTATACAAGTAATGTTGTACTTTCGTCATTGTCTGAAGAATTAGTTGGCAATTTATTTGTATTCACACCACAACCAAGATACCACGTAAACGATGTTGTTACAAAATTTACAGAAGAGCAATTTCAAATTCCTAAAGGTATAACATATCACAGATTACCTTTATCAGTGGAATATGAATAAAGATTTTAACTGCACTAAAGTACTATTAAATTGGGTAAAGAGACTGAAGTGACAAGAAATGCAAAACTATTCACTACTTAACTGACAGACTGTGCAGATTTTTTAAGGTGCTTGTCAACATGAATAAAACTTCAAAGACCCCAAACCCATTAACAACTCGTGCACTGATTCTCGAAAATACCACGAGGAAAAAAACCCATACGAGATTCATTAATTCAGTTTCATCAATCAAAATATAAATTACTCTAGAATGTTAACCTAAGAGTCGGCTTTAGTTAAAGAATGTGATATCATGAGTTTACTTATATTTTTGGTTACTACTAGCAAACACTCAAAAAGTAGCACAGTATATCACTTCAAAATACTTCCCTTGACATTTCGTTGTAGTATATATTAAAAAAAACATTCCATTAAGTGTGTAACCTGTGTTTAACTGCAAATTGAAGCTTGTTATCAGTTAAACAGAAATTGGGCTTCAGTTTTTAATAAATGCTGCACCATCATTTCAAAGGAAGTTTTTTTGAAGTAAGAAAGTGACCAAAAATGTAACTAAAATCGTAACGTCATCCACTTTAATTATAGCACACTCTTAACATGCAGTTTTTATTGTTTAAAGCATCTTGCATAGCCACTTCTCTTTAGAGAAAAATACAATTCAGCAAATACAGTGCAACAACTTTAACAGCATATATTGCAAATAGTACACTTCTAATTTTGTTTTAATAAAATAAATAAAACTCTTGTTATATAGCACCTATGTGCATTGTAATTTGTATTACGGTGCATAAATAAACACATTTAAACATGATTTTGGTCTAGGGTCACAACCGTCATTATGGAAGATCCAACAATTCATGTTGCTCGTACACAGACTGTGTGTGGTTGTAAACCTCCCTGGATACTTCAACGACCTTTGGCAAGAGATCCATGACCTTTTTTTCTGCCTCTAAATCAACTGCCACCTGGAACAAAGAGGAAAGGTTTCTGTAGCACCAGTTAATTTATAATTAGGTTACATGCAATAATTACATTTGAAAAATAAACTGTAGCTTGTCCTCCTCCTGCTTTAGTATTTTCAATTTTATTTCATATTCATTTCACATTCACTTTTGAAGCTCTTAAACAAAATATTTGCTACACTTGTTCTTAGTGATAAAGTATTACAGCTCGTGAATTATGAAGGGTTATACAAATTATATACACTATATGATCAAAAGTATTCAGACACCATCCCATCTATGAAAGAAATNTAAAAAAACCTATAAGTTCTCAATTTCTAAAATCATCTTTATCTGCATTAGCAGGTCTCCATCACTGGCTCATATTCTGTAAACCTCGTCACAGAGCTATCCACACAGTTCACCCTCTTGGCGACATTTTTTTTTTTAATTTTTGTATGTCTGATTACTTTTTTCCACATTAAACGTTTGATGTGCAGTGTTGTGGTTATATTATTGTCACACACACATCTTTTAAACTAAATATCAAAATATATACATATTTCGACAGAGCATAAACAATTCTTTTAGATGACATCTTCAGTTTTCATTTTGGGTTCCTTGTAAACATTCACAGGATGAAGAAATTAGTTAAGTTAAAAGTTTTTTCTATGTTATTTACAAAAAACAACAATGTAAGGGTTGGATTTTCTTGTGTTTATCAATTTGTACTTATAAAAACTAATAAGAATATAACTAGGGGCATTAATTTCAATATATATAAACATAACTAGGGGCATTAATTTCAATATATATAACCAATCACCCCAGTCACTTAGGTTTTCAAGTGTTAGAAAAATGTACATACACACATATACATTATCAATCCAACCTTTGTTTACCACACAAGGCCTTTGCAAGTGACCTGAGTTTGATCCTCTGAATCACTACTACAATTATTTATGCTCATGAAACTGCATATTCACTTTCATATTTACAAATATGTGAACATTTGTCACCCAAATTGCAAACATCACTTCCACTACTGTCAGCCATCATGGATATAATTGAAAAATGTAAACTAACAAAAACAAGCCGTTTGCAGCGCACAATGTAGCCAGTGAGGTAGAAAGACTACTGGATATNAATGCTGATGTCTTGGAGAATGTGGATGGCTAGATGGCATTTGCTGTCCTACGTCGGGCCCAGTAGAAGTGCTTGTTTTGTTAAGCTTTAAGAATCAGGCTGACTTTTCTGCTTGCGGCATGCAGCCACTTGACAACAAAAGGACGACAATTTGGTCCATGGCACACAGAGGGTTAAANGTCTTTAATTACATATGTGTTAGCACATTTTATAAACCAAGCCTAACATTTAGTATTTATTATAGGTTAAGTCGCAAGAACCAACAATGAAGTATATTAACACTATATAACAACCTGTGAAGTGATTATCTGTGCTACACAGAACAGCTGTACTACCAATTAGATAATTACAATGCAACATCATACCTTCTTAATCAGATTTTCCTTTGTAGGCAGCCAGTACATGGCTGAAGAAGCAGTTTTGCGAATNANCCAGGGATGGAATTTACCNAGAGTCTGATTGTAAGACTCTGAACACACGACTCCACATTTGTCTTTATGTTCAATTTCAACAACTCGATGCAAAAACAAGGCCAGGAAATCTAGTAGTAGAAAAAAAAAGTAATTATGAAAAGTACTTATTTAAACCAGTTAAGTATTGTTATTTTCAGTTGTGGCAATGCACCTTTTGTTTTAAGTATTCACTGTACAGCATAAACTTATATGGTGGTACAAACAGTGCTTTCTCCCATTCTAAGATGTCTGGAATAACCTCATTTCAAATAGATTCTTAATGAATTGCTCAAGAAAACAGTAAATGTTTTAATATTTACTGAAGTTCTTATATTTTTTTCAAATTATTTTCTTCTGGTTGTGTACAGAGAAAACTGTTACAGTGCAGAAGTTGAACAGCATTCACACTGACTTGCTAATTATTGCCAATTTTACTGATGCACTCGTGTAGCGAGGACATCACTTGCAACAACTATTTGGAAAGTTAGGTTCTAATGGCCAATAAAAAATAGTAATAATTCAATAATATTTTATTAGAGCCAAAACTTAGATACAGTTAGATTAAAATAACTTTAGTATTGACAGCTCAGTGAAAGCACCTCGAGGTGTTCACTGTTTCCATGGTAACCGCTCACTTGGCCAATTGGAAGGAAGGTAGGTAGGTACGTCTTCAGCCGTGCGATGTTGCCACTGTGTTTGTGGGTGAGCACATTTTTCAATAATTGTTTTGCGACAGTCGAGTGAAAGCGTGCTCTTATAAATCTGTTTGTATTATAATTTCGTAAAATGTAAAGTGTTAGAGAGATGGGGAATTTTGTAAACATTCTGATTAGCTAATACCTTCACTGAACGAATGTGTCATATCCAAACGCAACGTAGCGCCAAATTTTGTTTCGCTTAAGACACAAATTTTCGTTCACTTACCAAGCTACGAAAAATTACATTCGCTACTACGTCTTTCAGGCTACGCTTCGTTTGGATATGACAAAATCGTTCCTGGTACTGTAGTCTGCTGTGCACGAAGTGGCAACACCGTTCACGGCGTCCTTCAAATCGTAAACACCTTGAGATGCTTTCACTGAGCTGTAAATACTAATGTTATTTAAATGAGACTGTAGTCACCTGCATTTGTATCCCCTCATCATTCAAGGTCACTGCCAGTGGGCTCAATTAGTTCCCACTGTTGATTTGAGCTTGTTATTGTCCGTAAAGTTCCATGACGTGAAGAATTGGGGGGAAGCGACTATCATTTGTTTCTGCAACTCAAAAACTTCCTAGCCTTGAGAAACTTCATGGACAAAGACAAGTTGAAATCAATGGTGAAGAACTGGTGGCACCTTGAATGGTGAAGGGGATGCAAAAGATGGTGTCCCCGCTATGCTAGTATCTTAATTCCGAGAGTTACCATGTAGAAAAGGAAACTAATTCACTACTACAATAAAATGTTAATGTAGGCTACGTAATGAGCTACTGCTTCTCTTTGACGAGTTGTGCATATCAATATCTCTCACTTTAAAAACATTAAATTTTTTTTAGTTTGAAACTAGGGCTGTAAAAATTTGAATAGTTGAACTATTCGAATTATTCGGATAAATTCGAATACGGAGTTATTATTCAAAAATTTTGAACTATTCGAATTTTCGAATATTCGAACTATTCGAATTATCGAATTATTTGAATTTTCGAACTATTCAAATATTCTAACTATTCAAATGTTTAAACTATTCTCATTTTTGAACTATTCGAATATTCTCATTTTTTTACTTGAATTTTCGAAATTGTGTAACTAACCGAATGCTTTAATTATTTAAGTTTGGGAGAGGTATG
>KZ883881.1:27427-38889 GCA_003456935.1 Machilis hrabei
ACTGCTCATGGAATCAAAACAGCTCAATGAAGCAGAAAAAATGTGCTCACTGATTGTGGACGAAATGTCGATCGAACAGCAGCTGCTTTACGACAAAAAAAGCTTTTCTTTCTTCGGAGAGCAAGATACTTCAAGACTCATTGAAAACATAAGAATGGCAAACAAGTGTAACGCTACAAATGAATCTGAAGAGATGGATGCTAAGAAGCAAACAGATCAGCAAATAATTTTGACTAATTTCCTCATTTCAGGATTGACTACAAAATACAGGCTTCCTGCAGCATTTTTCTTCACTAAGATACTTTGAGGCACAAAACTCTAATACATTAATGCTTGATACAATAAAAGAAATCAAGGCTTGTGGTTTCAGAGTATTAAGTGTTGTTACAGTCATAAAACCAACTTAAACATGATGAGGAGAATCACCTGCAAAAAATGCTAAGCCAACGATCTGTCACCTTATTTCCAATGACAGACTTCTGTGTTTAGCTTTTGACCAGTGTCACATACTTAAGAATATCAGAAATGGCCTGTTGGACAAAGTTGTGTTTGATGGGAGCGAAGAAATATGTGGCAAGCATATAAAGAATCTGTAAGAGCTAGAATCTAAAGAAACGGTGAAATCAGTTCCTTTCCTCATGCACAAACATGATGCTCTGACAAATTTTGAAAAAATGGACGTGGAATGTGCCAAGTAAGTACAGCACTGGAGTACCCAAGAGGGTCCAAGTGGTGTCTTTGTGCTATCTTGCATCTGTACAGTATACACTTTACCAAGATACCGCCCTCTGTTCACAATGAGAGGACACTAACGAATTAGAACACTGGTGTTTGTGTACCTTTCGACCAGGAGCCTATTCATTGTTGGCAGTACCTCATGGCAATGCAGTAAGGCGAGTTACACTCATTGATAACGAGTTTTGGTGATCGTTCGCCTTTTCCCCTTCCCTTTACCTGTTTTTCTGATTATGCTTAACTTTTCAATACTATTGTATTTACAGTGCTCTAAGTTGAAATGTGTTTTAACAATGCTGCATATTCTTTTAAAATAAATATAAAATCTTAAATTTGACAACCTTTTTGAAATCACAGCCTCCCAAAACCCCTGGACCCTTTTTTTATTGATGAAGTTTGAAATATTGAGTTTGACAATTTGCACATAATTGTCTAAATTATGTTTTCCTTTTTTTTGAAATTATAATTTGTATTTGTGTACTCATTTTTTTATATACTGTACATTNTAATTTAAAAAAATATGATATTTAAAAAGGGAAAATAGTCTTATCAATGTTAATAACAAAGAAGAAATGTGTGCATTAACTATATATTAATTAATTCTCGACAATATTTATAAGGATAAGTTTAGAACATGTTTCATACATTTTATAATATTAAATTTATCAATGTTTTACAAATGAGGTTGACATTTATTTTCTCTTGCAGCTATCGGCTATTCAACTTTAAAGCTAGCTTGTTTGTCGTACCTATATTTAAGACTTTGTGGTTACCAAAGTATCTGAAATTCAATCCGATTCCTGTATGAACCTTATGACAAAATTGAAATGCAGCTGATACGATACATGATATTTTTATTGCCTCCATTATAACGTTATACACAATGCGTTTAATTAGAATGAAATATATGTGGGTTGTTTTTTTAGATTCAGTTACACCTAGGTAGAGTGTTTTGCATACCATTTATTTTTATGATCATATATTTGCACGACTATATACTCTTTTATGGTGAAAAAGACCTCTGATAATTCGTAAAAACTTTGTGCAAGTGATTTACTCAGTTGTCATAAAACGTTTTTAATTCATTCATATTGATTTATTTAAAACTATGTAATAGTTGGTATCTAGCAACATTGGTTGTAGAATAATTAAGCATACATCAAAACAAGGTTTAAGCTCCGTGGCCGGAACTGTAACTTCTTCGATTTCACCGCTGACGGCGATGCTTTAACACAGGAAAAAATAACACTCTACTGCAGCATCTGCTGACAGATAGTGTCTGAAAAACAGATGGGCAAGTTAACTTTAGTGACAGTAAGTGTCATTGTTGGCATTTCCTGTGACCTGAATCCATTCTATCTAACAATACATCTAGGGAAGCTAGCTTTTTCTTTTTCAAAAGTAAACTGATAGAAGTATGCATTTGGTTTACTTATTGTACAAAATCTAGAAAACTATCTTCTGAATGATCCCAGATAACCAAAGTGGAATCTATAAAATAGAATGTCAATGTAACAAGCAATACTTTGGACAGACTAAGCAAAATTTAAACATCAGATTAACACATTGAGTGCCACGTATCGCCATATGGCATCAGACGATACTTTACATACGAGTTAGCATGGCGCCATATGCCTTTTTTAAATTTGTATTAGTTTTACACCATATGGCACTTTTGGAGAGGTTGTGAAAGAGGCCATGTTCTGTTCAGTGCAACCATCTACTGCTCTTGCAAAGGTTTCAACAGGTTCCAAAAGGGTACGCAGTCTCTACCGCTCAAAGTTGTGTACTATGTGGTCACTGGTGCTCACGTGTGCGTGTACCCATGTGGCGCATCAGCAGTTTTGTGCAGACATAGGCTGCACGTTTTGTTTGTGTGTGTATAAAATAATTATTGCATCAAATTCAACGTTACAGGAGTTTCTGAAAGAGTTTCAGTCAAATGGCAGGCAGAAAAATATATTTGGGTATAGGGCCAAGTAACAAGAGAGTTAGAGATGGTCTAATGGAGACTCCATCCTTCAGGATGATTGAATTTTGCGACTCATCCGACACATAGCTGGTGGTGGTTTCTTTTACGTGGAACACTCATAGATGGGCCCCACTTTTAACGTCCCTCCTGGAAGACGCCTACGACCTTTGTGTGGAGTGCTTCACAGGCAGACTCGTAGGATAACTCTTTATTTACACTCAGGGCTAGGAGTCAGTCAGCCCCGGGACTTGAACCCGGGACCTCCCAATCAGGAGGCGAGCACTCTAACATTAAGCCAACCTGTCNGTTTTGAAGTGTCAGATGGTGATAGCAGATTGTCTGATGACCGAGTGAACTTGATTCAGACGATAGTAGTGATAAAAAGAAGTGTTAGTAAATCGGACGATAGTGATACGGACAGTTTTGATAATGATCATAAAATTGTTGGCAATGTGAATGTGAGCAATGACTGGGGAGGGGGGGGCCTCTATGTGGGTACTCACAAAGTGTTTAAGTATTCAAGAAGAAAAAAAAAATAGGCCTACTGAATTCAGTGTCAGTAATGGACATCCATTTTACTTTTTTAAACTTTTCATTACCACTTGATGGTGACAGAAACTAACATAATGCTGCACAAAGTTTATCAAGCATGAGATTGAAAAGGTCAAGTCGTTTCAATCAATTCGTTAAGAAATGTTCAAGTTTCTTGGATTGTGTCTTTGGATGGGGCTTGTGAAGATGCCTTCTATCAAAGATTACTGGAGTGANCATGCTGATTATAGTAACAATGTTGCCAAGAATATAATGACCCATAATCGTTTTCATCTTCTTCTGAGATTCTGGTATTTTTACGATAATNATGAAGCCACTGTCAGATTAGATAAAATACAGCCTCTCCTGATTATGATCTACAGGTGATTTATGGAAGTTAAACTCCTGGTCATTGATGAATTAATGGTTCCTTGGAGGGGCCATCTATCATTTTCACAATATTTACCAGGAAAGGCTCATAAATATGGAGTCAAGCTTTTCAAGTTATGTGATGACAGTGGCTACACTTACCAAACAAAGGTGTATGCAGATAAATGATGATTTAGCTATGGCTACACGAGTAGTTATGAACTTGACGACATCATACTTAAATAGTGGGCGATTTTTGTGCACTGACAATTATTATACTTCTTTGAAGCTTGCAACAGAACTGATCAATAAGAAAACACACTTTTCTGGTACTTTACATAAAATCAGAACTGGTTTTCCTAAGGAAGTTTTGAATGCAGCTTTGAAAAAGGGAGACATCATCGGAATGGAAAACAAGGATGCAAACAGTACAGCCACAATGTGCAAAACATGTCCAGATAAGTCTTTCTTTGTGTTCCCTGTTTTCAAGCATTTCATCAGAAATGATTTAACTAAACTCTTACTCATTCGAATTTGAAGTTAGGCTATAATTTGATGACCCTAGTGAACCACTGAAATGGACTAGTAATATGAAGTTAGATTTCAAGTGTGACTTGGAAAATAATCTGAAAACTTATAAGTGTAACACCAATAAAACATGATAAACTTAGTAAATTTCATTTTTTTTATTTTACCAAAAACAAATAACGTAGTCTGAAGTTTATATGTGCCGAGTGCTTACCATTGATAAAATAAGGTGACGTCATATGGTGCCACACTACTTTTGGCACGCACACAAAATTAGCGGGGCGCCACACTACTTTTGACACATACACAAAATTGGCGGGGTGCCACTAGGGTACACACCATAAAAGGTCACAGAAAGTTAGAGTTTTGATGTGCAAAACTGCAATTTCCATTTTGAAAAGGTAATCATGTTATTTGAAGAGATATAGCTCTGGCATCTAGGAAATAGTGAAGAATACAAAGGTAAATCTGCTCTGGCACTCAACGTGTTAAAAGAACACAAAATGGATGTACTCCAAGAAAAATATAACACCGGCCTGTCAGAACACATGACACAACAGACACAAATTCCCACATGGAAAAATAGTAAATTCATAAAAACTACCAACTCACAAAGGCAGAGATGCCTTAGAAACAATTCAAATTTGGAAACACCACAATAACATTAATAGAGAAACGGGTGTTTTAGATAAAAATTGGTATGATTTCTTCCAAAACCAGACTTGACCTGAAATTATTAAGTGGCCTAACCCTCCCTCATTACCCAATGCCATCTTTTCATCTGAAACGTTTCTGTATCTCGTTTAACTTCGACATCCAACAGCAGGAAAGAGGTTAACAGAAGAACTGGTCAGTGAACTTCACCTGTAGAATACAACATTCTTATGGAGCTCCATAATTGTAAATGTGTAGATATCAACTTCTGTTTAGTTAAGTGTTAATCAGAGAGTGTAATTCATTTCTGACAAGACCGTAATATGATAGACCAGCTGACTGAATTTGAATTTAGATACAAGTTCGCTTTTCTCTGATGTGAACCACGTCTTTGCTTGATAAAGCCCGGAGGACGTCTGGGCGAAATATCGCACCATTAAGTAGTGCTGGAATAAGGTAAAAATCTTATACACGTATTTTTCAATTTTCAAAACGACTTCCTATTCCTGTTTCCAACAAAATCGTAGCCAAGTAACTCGTTCGCGACATACGCAGAACGAGGAAAATCAGTCTGCGCTCTTATGGCAGTTCTTAGTCGGGCCTGGGTGCGATTCAGTAATTCTTCTAGTACCGTATTTACAAAAGTAATTACAACCACTAGGGGCATCACTTTTACTTATTTTCTAGTACTTAATTTCATATATCTTTTATTTGTTTAATATAATTTGTCAATAAAGTGTAGAAATAAAAATGTAATGCAAATAGGGTGAATAAACAGGGTACATTCATTCAATTATATGGCATGACCTACCTTACTTGAGGATTGTCTATGAAATAACATTTTCGAGGAATAACTTCAGACCTTNCTCACTCTGTCTTGGCCATCTCCTTGCGAACACATGGCAAGGAAATAACTATGACACAGGTCCTTGCCTTAGACGTGAGGAATACCTTAACGGGGCCATGACGAGGACAAGGCATTGTAATAGATTTGAGCCTGACTGAATATAGGCCTTACTGCAGCTGAATATCTCATCACCGTCTGTTCTTGACGTCTTCTGTAAATGTCCGTCGGTTTTATACCTTCTTTTACAACACAATTTCAGCACAACACGCTGTTCCATTCGCGCACTAACAGCCATTTTGTCTAACTGACAATCGGGTGACTCGCAACATGCAGTGATAGAAGACGCTTGCCACTTACTGGCACGAGCAACTCCTCATGCTCGCATGCCTTTTTATGCCTCAGTTTGGCTTGACCAACCTACGTATTTATCTTTCAAAATGGAATACGTTGTGCATGCTTTTAACAATTTTGTGCAGGTTATTAGAGTTCTATTTAGTTCACGTTTAGCATTTCTAGTGCGTATTTGCTGGAACTTGTAGCTATTTTGAATGCATGTTTTTTATAGCTAATGGCCACTTTTTCTGCAAATAAATGAACCCTGTTTCTTAAAATGCATTTCATTAGTATTACCTCTCTCGCTCTCGTTTGTTCCTTTNTTGTGGTATACCCCAGTTCTTTTATTACATTCCGCTCTTTGTACATCTTTTATTAGAAGCAACATTGAAACAGTAAGATTATTTTTTTTTAATTTGAAAAAGCATCTCTCCTCGACTCATTTGCCGACTTTTTCTTTTTTCATTCCACCNTCTCGGTGTCNGTGCAGGCNGACTTTGCTTACGATTAGTGCACCACTGTTTCTTTCCATGAAGTTACNTGGCAAATATGAAGTAGAAAAATGTAATAAATACTTTACTTTCAATGTGGTGGAGTCTGTCCTGCACATGTCAAAATATTCTGAACCGTGCCTTGCATTTTAATTTTTGTTGTAGAAGCCATAAAAACGCAAGTCAATAATCTCTACACTAATTCGTGACTCAAATACTTTTAAGACCTGTTAAATCTTTTGATCTACAAATCATATTCTGTGTGTTTTTGTCATTATTGTTATTTCTGCTGGCTTTTATCGTGTCCTATTTATGCCAAGATGTTTTCTGCCCCTTGGATTTTGGTTCCTGCACTCTTGAAAGGAATCTACATTTTGCTGTGATCCCACAACAGTGGATTTTCCTCTTAAACTTTCAATCCACTGTACCCGATCATAATACAAAGTCAATCAATCTCTATTTATTACTTTGTCGAATGATTAATGTGCAGTGTAGATAAAGTAGTTGCTAGCCAAATTACAAAGATAACGAGAAAAACAAAAAAACTAATTTAGAACTTTCCAAAATAAATGGTAAGGACCATAATATGATTAACAAGTACTTGGCTTATCTGTGTGTCTATCGATTATTGGATGATGACTAGAAGAGATTAAAATCTGATGAGAAAAGTATAACTACAGTCATAAACTGTGTAATGTGGTCAATCTTCAATATTTTCTAATTTGAGAAATCACTGCAGGACAACTATCAATGGTGAGTTCTACCCTCTAACCCTCAATGTCAGACAAAACAACTGTTATTACTGATTTTGAGCTGTACACTTTTTTTCAATATGCAAGACAAAAACATTTGCTGTTGTAGAAGCTCTGTATTTACTTAAAGTCAATTCAACACAATTTTTTTTTATTATATACACGTTTGAATAAAGTTGATTGGACTTGACAAATTATGAAGAAACGAGTAAGTCACGTCAGTCAACTGGCATAATTTAAAAACAATAATTTTGAAAAGTTCAATATATTTCAGCAACAACTGCAAATTTCACTGAAATACAAGCTACACCTCTGTGAGCCCATTAGAACTGACAATAATTCAAAATGGCATGTTATAATCCTAACACTATTTACATCTGAACAGTTTTTTAAACTTTGATGAAATTTACTGTTGGTATACACATTTAAGTATCTGCAGTGTAAAATACCTTCTTTTAGGCTATATACTGTTCTATATCTAGTCACTGTGGAATTAAGCNAAAAGTTCTGCAATAAAAAGGAATAACATTTACAGAAATTCCTTTATAGCTAGAAAGTAAAGTCCTATGAATTACAAGCTATTCTGGAAATGTTACACTGACGAAATCGTGACACTTTACTCTAGTGTCGTATGATAGTATGTTGGGGGTTTTGTTAATAAAAACTCCTGAACCCAACTCTGCCTATAATGATTACATAATAAAATAAACTGAAACACCAGTACCTGTGTTACAATACTGCCATAATAATAACAAGGCAGTATAAACCTGTAGTTTGAACAGGATGGGAATAAAAAGGCTAAACATTANGGCTAATTCGGACAATTTTATTCTAACGTTAAAATATACAGCAGAATCCCATTAACACAAACGCATTTAACAATTCAAATGTCATTTCTCACATACACAAGAATAGTCTACCTCGTTCATTAAACACAATCAATAACAATAATGTGTGAAATTTTGTTATTTGTATGGCACTTTACAACTTTGCATGCAAAAATATGAACCTATGTTCTTCTATAAGTGTTGCATTAACACCCATAGCTTTGTACAATGTCTGTGTTAGAGAGATTCCACTGTAACAAATGGCTAGTACAAAAAATAATGAGTTGATTATTAGTGAGTAGCCTTTGATTTGAATATGTACACTCACAGAAAGAAAATTGATGCAATTTTTGTAGAAATCTGTTTTTCTAGCCTTAACTTGAGACCAGCTTACACTGNCACTGAAATATAACGAAACTGACAAGAAGACGTCCTTCATACCGTTATCATTATTAGTGCACAAAAATTGTGCACCATTATTTTCATTCTGTGTATGTACATACTGTGTTCTGTAAAGAGTTGTGCAGTATAAATAGCAGAGAAATTGTGCTATTTGTTTGACAAACTTGTGTTTGAAAAGTTACACATGAATATAAGGAAAGCAAAAATGATTCCAAAAAAGAAGAATAACATTACTGACATCTTTATAGATTTTTTTTTACAGTAATTTGTCAACTAAAGCTGATTTGCTTTGTTGTAGATCTCGATTACCCGNGCTTATCGTTATATATTTTCATTAATTTAGGCAACTGGTTAACATATATTTTTAACATTGAATTATTTTTACAAGTATTTTTAATGAAAATTAAATTTCTCTGTT
Source organism: Machilis hrabei (assembly GCA_003456935.1). Taxonomy (NCBI): domain Eukaryota; kingdom Metazoa; phylum Arthropoda; class Insecta; order Archaeognatha; family Machilidae; genus Machilis; species Machilis hrabei. The sequence goes on from KZ883881.1 coordinate 36,287, forward strand.
AATCACTTTTACTGAATGGCAATGTGAATTTTAAATTATGAAAAATGTACATTAATATTGTTTGATTTGACTCTGGGTACGGACATTAACATCACCGAAGCTCCACATCATGAATTCATATTTGGAATATTGTTTACCTACATATTTTAGGTAAGTTAAACTGTTCTTTAACATGCGATGTGATTCACATAAAAACTACGGACGACACAAAATCTAAAGCTCATTTGCAACCAGCACAACAGTAACTGTGAATTTTGTCTATTTTTATAGGTGCGAGTGAAAAACACACCTTTTTTTATTGTTGCTGTTATTCAGTGTTATTGGCACATAATGAAATAGCACAAAGTTGAGCAAATAACCCTTTCAGACCGAGTACGCACGATTGTGCGGGTAGTCTATAAATGAATTTGGCGAGGCGCGAGTGTTTCCGGAGCCTATAAGTATGGAACAGGTGCAACTGTAAATACATGCAAAGTAAGCAATGTTGACAAACTGAACTACGCCTTGTAGAACATCATACAAGAAGTAGCGTGGTTTGCAAACATTTTGCATTTATTTACAGTCCCACCGGTTGCATACTCATAGGCTCCGGAAACCCTCGCGCCTCGCCGCTGTTTGGTTTGCATTCAGGTCTGAAAGGGATAACTGAAGTTAAAGAAAGCTTAAGTGATGAATTCCACAAATTTTCAACATCGTTAACTACATTTCATATTTTGTACTCTCTAACAGCCCTAAGTTACTCCAAAGAGTTGATATATAAGGGTAAAAGGGCAGCAAAAGCTTAAACTTGCAAACAGAAAAAATAAATCAAAGCAAGTATGGTATTCTATGAAATGAAAATAAAAAGACCACTGGTATGAGGAACATTTAGTTTATGCTTTCCTGTCCTTCCAGGGCAAAGATCACACTCCCAGAGAACAAATAGCTTAATTCTGACTTATGTTGAACAAATCATGGAAATAAATCAGCCTTGTGTTTTTTGGGGTGTAAATTACATATACCTGTATTAGATTTTAATCAGTTTTAGAAAACTTTACACCAAAATAAATGCAAGGCTTTGTTCTATGTCTTTCACTGATTAATTTACCTTATTTGTTCAATATAAGCCAGAAATTAAGCTATTTGTTGTCTGGTAGCAGTAGCAAACACCTTGAAGATTTGAATCACAACAGATATACAATGACACTGTACTAGGTTCCATAGAGGAGTTTAACACTTCAAATAATTATTTATGTCAAAGAACTGCTTATTAGTAGAACAAAGATGAGCATATAATAGAAAATTTAAAATTGTCATTAACTAACTGAAAAATGGCTTCAAGATAAAATAATACCTACAACACAGTGAGTTTATGCAACACAATTACAGGGTGTCCACTCAAATTTGCAAACAAAAATCCCTGACCAACCAATGACTTGCTCTATGCTCTGGACGATATTTTTTTTCCAGAATAAAGAAAACAAGGAAACCCAGCCTCAACCATCCCTATAGCTGGCCTGGTTATCTCTCCGCTTCCTTACATTTTTTTATTTCTTTTCCATTTTTACTTTTATATTTACTTTACACACTTCAAGTCTAGAATTCTTGTCTTTCATAACACCTACTTTTCATCTTTTCCTGAGTTTCTTCCTCTGATTTATCTCAATATGTTAGTTTTCTCGCTCAAGTTTCATTACTGTATTCTTTTCCTCAAGGTTTGACAGTCTTGCTCAATTTTTATTTTCTCTTATTATCTTTTTTGTCTTCTTTAGCATTNATTTCTCTTTTCTTGTCCAGATAAGCATTGNATCTCCTCCTAGAAGCTCTCACTGAAATAAGCAATTGTCACCAATATTCTTCACAGCATAACCTATTGTCCTGCGAGTCACTAAAGATTCCTGCTAGGTTTTCAATGACGAAATTTTTGTCAACACAAAAGCCGCTTTCAACCAGGGGGAGTCCAAATCAGCCATTTACGGACACAGTCCAACTTTCACATTTCACTGTGATGTCACCTGGCCAACAGATGCCAGCAGTGGGGTGTCATGATTACATTATTATAAGCATACAGTATTTTTTTTTTTCATTATGTGAACTGAATATATGAGCAATGGGAGAGGCATAATTGATAGGCATCGAAGTCAAAAGATAAACTAATCAATCATACATACGTATTATATATCAGAAACCGTATCTTAAAATTGATAAAATTGGAATAATGAATATTTGAACTAACAATTACAACCATTAACATTAGGTTAAGTTTAGACATCTACGTGTTGCACATCATAGGATAGTGTATTAGGTCCCATGTTTTTTTTTACTTTACATTAATGATCTACCTGCGAACATCCTGCCCTCCATTCGATTATTCGCAGACGATACCGTCATATATAGGGAAATAAATAGTGTAGAATATGGTGAGGAATTACAAGAATCTCGAAACTCTGTTGAGGAATGGTGTACCTTAAGGCAGTTAAAACTAAATCCTATGAAATGCTCGGTTATGCGTATTACAAAGCGTCTGCAGAAAATTCAGACCAACTATAACCTCGGTGGTACAGCATTAGGTATAGTTAATGAATACAAATATTTAGGAGTATTACTGTGCGAGGATCTGTCAT
>KZ883903.1:5730-18568 GCA_003456935.1 Machilis hrabei
CGATTGGAACCAATATACAACTATCTCGAGACCAATGACGAGGAATGTCAGTTCACAGCCGAGGACCTAATGAGTAAAATAGAAGGCGACAATTGTTTGCATAATAAAATCCGCTTTATCGTACACCATTTGGGAAAGAGGTTTCCATTAACAGCCAAGCGTTTCCTCATGATCGCAGAAGTTTAAAAACGGANAGCTTCTAGGTAACTCGCACTGAATCCTAGGGACGACAAGATCTCAATCATTTTTTTGGACCCAAACTTCTTGTATAAGGATGCTGACAAGCCGACCAATAAGGATGAAATGAATGAATTCAGCCTAACGGCTTATATTAATGCATGAGCAATGGCTGTGCATTTATTTTCCCATTTTGTCAAATCTCCTTGCTTCTTATTTAGTACCAGTGCATCAACTAATGTTTTGCTGTTTCAAAAAATATTCTGGAGAAGGATACTATGTCAAATCATACACTTGCAAGCGTATATTTTCAACGATTATAGCCGCTGCTGCCCTAAGTATACGAAGTCGTTCTTCGGCTACTGACGACGCTTTTTGATCTGTATACCAGGATTCCGTAAGAATTTGGTACCCTGTATTTTTGAAACAGTCAATGTAGGTTTTTTTGGTGTAATGAAGATATCATAACCATACCTACCTTTTAGATGAGCAACAACTGTCTTCCAATGAGGAAGATTGTCGCCTTCTATTTTACTCANTAGGTCCTCGGCTGTGAACTGACATTCCTCGTCATTGGTCTCGAGATAGTTGTATATTGGTTCCAATCGGGCATGGGTAGAGGATGAAGGCCGGCCGACAGGTATGTTGGATTTGTAAGTGGGTGTACGAATCAGGAAATTTTTCATACAAGACAGATTGTATTGACCATCAGCTGCAACCAGGTCTTCAACAGGTTCTAAACGTTGTTCAATGGCTCGGGAATAATCATCATTTAAGGTGCTGGCATGTTGCATGACATTACCTCTCACATGCATCGTTCTCACCACATAGACAGGGTCACGTGCAGATGGAGTTAACTTTTTTTTGTTTTGCAGCATAGTTCTTCGGAATTTCATTCCCACACAGGAAACAATGAGTTCGAAATGCAAAAATAGGTTTAGCTGATCGTAATTGCGCAGGAGGATTTCCCTCTTTAGCCTTTTTTTCAGCAGCAACAATATTTGTTTCCTTGGTGTACTGTTTCCTGCATGAAACATGAACTGTGAGGGAGTCTGATCTCTTAAATATAACATTCTTACCATCTCACCTCCTCACGCTAGCCTTTACAATGGCTTCCAACCCTCTCTGCACAGTCACAATATCGGTTCCATCGTTGAGCGGCTTATCACAGAGTGTACAATTCTCGTCCGGCATTTGCATTCACGAAACCTGGATATCAAATAACCCACATTTGAAACAACTCCCTTGGTAATTGGAAGGCAACTGACTATGTGACTGGGTTTGGGAATGGGTCCTAACACAAAGGAAGGCGAAGCGGGGGAGAGAGGGCAACTGGCGTCCTTGATAAAAGAAAGACCTGCGTTCTATCCATACAAAAGAAAGAACCGGAGTGACCTGTTTAGGGGGGGATTCAGGGAGATAAATGGCGGGACACACTAAGCGGACACACTAGCTTGGCGGGGTATACTAGGCTTTGAAAGTCTGAAATACGAAGATTTGGATAACTTGAAAACTATGGTCAATTTTTAGCGCGCTTTAGCGGCCAAACGAAAAAAGCTAGCGAGCTGATTTTAGTCTTATTTTTTTACGAAATTTTATCAGCTTTCTTTTTGATAAAAAGTAACTTGTCTCTAGGATGCGTCGTTTCTGAGATATAAGCGAAAAACTAAAATAAATCCGAACCTTTAAGTATTTTTTTGCCATTTTTATGGTGAAGCCATATCCGAATCTAGTCGATAACTGGATTTTCAGATTCAGCACCCCAAAAACATATAGATCCGTCCAGAAAAATTCTTCAGCAATTTTTTCGTGTCCAAACTACCAAATGACTGGACTATAAGTTCGGTCCTGGATCTCTCTTTTAGAATAGAGGTGATATATGTGTTCATAGACCCTTCAAAGAGTCGAACCCATATTTAACTTCAAACCCTGGTACTGTAATGTACACTTATCTTTCAGTGGCTTGATTCCTCAAACCCTGGTATTGTAATGTACTCTTGTCTTTCAGAGGCTTGATTCCTCTAACCCTGGTACTGTAATGTAGTTATTTGACTGTGTTATGTAAACCAAGATATGTGTAAGTGTTAATTTCTGGTACTGTAGTATCAAATTCTAGCGTCGATCCCCAAGTCAGTGTGTCCATGCAGATAATTGAGTCGAATCCAATTCAAGCTATTTTAATTTTGTATACAGAGCTTCGAATCCTGATATCTAGAAGTTTTCAGTGATATTTTGACATACAGTAAAATAATATTCTTGTGCATTTATAAAATTAGAATGATGATTTACGCTCCGTTGACATAAAATGGGTTCCTAGGAATATATAATTAAATGTTGTATGCCTGTCTCTCTTTTGGATGTGAGTGAAGTGAGGCAGACAATTTGTATGTATGCTAATCATTGTTTGAATTTTTTTTAGGATGTTGGTGACCTTGTTTTAATTTTAGCTTGCTCAATCGATTTTAGAATATCAAATGATAGCTTTTGTTTTGCTTAAGGAAGTGAGTTTATATATTATTCATTTGAATCCATTAGCTTGAGATGTATCATCATAGATTTGAACCTGGTCAAAATAATTTTCAGATGCATAGGACATAGTAACTACAAAATTACAATGCTATTTTACGTCCCATCGACATATTATGTTTATAGTAATTAATGTAAACACATATATCAGAAAGTGCAAACATTCGTTTCAGAATTTCGAACCTAGGATATTTTAAATATGTTTAACTTAGCTATTAGAAATAGTACAGTTGCCGACTTTGGTAAAATTTAATTTTTTCAGATGAACCGTCATAGATTCGACCCAAGGTATTTTTAAATGTTTACTTTTGGTTACTGCATACAGTAAATTTTGTCGTGGTTCTAGTGCATACATGAATTAATCCCACTTGGGACTAGTACTGTACTCACTCTACTTTGCCGCTAACACAGCTTAACTAAGGTTTCTAACAAAAATGGCGGCTGAGATCCACTATATTCTACACCAATTTATTTTTTCACAAATATATAAGTCTGACGGGCTACATGGAGTTTTATTCTTTGATTTAACACTGGTCAAATTTATTAGACTTATTTCTAGTGTACAAAACAATTACATGGAAAATATAACACGGAGTCTGTGCGTGACGGCTTAAAAACTACTTGCTGTGCTAACAGCTTAAACTGACATTTGACGTCTCCGGCCGCACAAATTTGCTATTTTTTCTGAGCTCAAGCTTTTGACAAAACATACTCCATCATCGGTGTCTCCTTGGCTTCCTTCTCAGTTGTAGATTTCACCTGCTTGTGCCCCAATTCCATCGCAGGTGATGGTTGTTGCTCTATTCGTCAATTAGCGGCTTGCTAAATTTAATCGCACTGCTCACTGTCTTTGTGAAACACGAACATAATAACACATTTAGTCACTGTCACTCGCGTTTCTTCAATTAAGTAGACTGAATAAACACTCTAATTGATTTCTGGTACTATATACCACCATTCGCCACATTGGTCACTTTCTGTATGAGTTGGTGCCTTTTGGCGCCAAAATGGTTTCTACGTCTGCCGAGTTAATTTTACGGATAAAGGCCGCTAATTACTTTCAGTAACAGCTTAAGTTGGCGAAAATACTGTACTTACAACTTCGTTGCATGAATTGCGCCAATAAATCTGCACGCAAACGCTTGACTTAGCTAGATATTTTATAGTATACTGCCAATATGTCGATTCGGCTACTGAGTATTATCACAGCTATTTATTTCAGATTTTCATCGAAGCCGCTTCCACTGCAATTAATTGCACACTTCAGTTAACTTTTCCNTTTAATCACAGTTTTCACGCTTAAACACTTTGCTTGAGTCGATTTCACTGATTGTGGCAGATAAAATTGGATTATTTAGTGCCTGCATAGCTGAGTATAGTACCGCACTTTTTTACATGAACTGCCCGGGATTACATAATCGCGCCGACTGGCTCGTCTGATAATCTGCATACCCATAATCCATCACACTTCCCACCAAAATCGTGTTCACGTTCGAGTTCGGCTGAAACGGTGCATCTAGACTCGCCAGCAATTTCACAGTCAAAATAACATCATGTGACGAACGTTTAAAACGACAGTGTCACATCTGGCGAAGTTAGTTAGAAAAATGATGTAATTCTTAATAGCCTGGTAATGCCTCTCCAATCATCGCGTTCACGCCTTCGCCGTCCTCCAATCAAACTCTTCGCTTACTTCAGCGCGAGATTCGAGCTAACTCAGTGTAGACATTCGGTCGCTGCTGCATGACGATGCACAAATAACATTGTAGGCTACGGTCGTCAGCTGTCTTTCTCATGGTGCGTCGTTCCAACAATTGCCTCGCTTCCTTTCGAGCGGCTGACTAGCAGGTGGTGTCGTTGACCTTTCGACCCTGACCTTGAGTAGTACGTGAGCTTGAATCACAGAAGCCAGCGTTCTTTTATTGTTTTACAATCTTTTCGTCAACGTGTATTGTGACAATAAAAAAACTGAGATTGAGAAAGACTACTTCAAATTAATCAATAATGCAGTATTGGTAAAGACACTGGACAATCTAAGCATCGAAAAATATAGAACTTATTAATAAACAGCGAAAAAAGACTCAATTTTTTCATTTCTTTAAATATTTCAGAACAACTTTATGTAACTCAAAGGCAAAAGGAGATATCAAAATGAGACAAGTGTATGTCACTTGATCAGTCAAAGGCGAATTAAAATGAAAACAACTTTTTATGTAACTTAGTCAGTCAAAGGCGAATTAAAATGAAAACAAGTTTATGTAACTTAGTCAAGAGCTGATGTAAAATTTTCAAGAAGAAATACAGCGTCCAGGTTAATATTTCTTGGCGTTTAAGCGATTCGTTTCTGGAATTAGAAAGTGGGTCAAGGGGTTTAAAAATAGTAATAAAAANTGTATATAAAGCGTGCGTTTTCATTGAATATTTACATTATAATATGGACGGCGTTATTGATTTTGAAGGTTATCGGTCGAATGAGCGTAAGCTCTTACAGAAAGAATTGGCAGGATGCTGTTTGCAGACGAATGTGGTGACATGTTGGTTGTAAGAGCCGCCGTATCCAGAAAGTGTTTTAGATGTCAACATCAAATGCGAAAATCGATGGATATGTGATAATTTGCATGGGATACCTTGGATTCACGGAGATATTCCATATTCCTTACTGAAGTCTTACATGCGTATATTGTCGGACGACTTCGATACGGTTTACGTTAATGGCAGCGAGAAGCCAGAAATCGTATCGAAACTCATTTCCAGAGATGTGGTGAATATGGAAAAAAATAAATTGTCCGACATTATTCAATGTGCCATCTTCACCTTACAGACGTCAATGGAAGTTTCATGAAAATGTACATGTTAAACACTGTGCAATGAGAAAATCTTCAGATCTGGCGTATTAGATACATTGCAGATTAGCAAGGAGATTCGTTTAAGCTAAGCCTAATTTTCAGTTGTACAGTGTCTAATTTAGAAAAACTAGCTTTCTTTTTGACGTCATTAAACTTTGATAAGGTATATAAGTCAGGCTCTCCTTACACACATCAATTAGTTTCAATTATGGAGATACTAAAAACTAATAATTTGAGGGATCTAGCCTACGCTGTTTTGGGGTGGAGGGAGAGAGGCAGTCGTACCATGGTATTACTCTCTTTGTACCAATATATGAAAATTATAAAGGCCAAAGATGTTGTTGAGACATTTCCTATGGAGTGCAGTGACAGTCTTATCGGAGGTCTAATTGACTATTTAATCCTACGGTTGGCACTACCAGAATATTGCGTTGAGGAAGCTGATGTCTCGAGGCTGGNAAGATTCTTCTACCCATTAAGTTTAAAAATGGTGGAACGCTGTGCGTGGGCGCGCATACGGATACGTGCTTATGTAAGTATTTCATTCGTTTGTTTTTTTTAAATAGAAAAATCTAATAATATGTTAGACGTCAAAAGAGGAAGTAGTATATAGTCTGCATGATAATTTGTGTTTGTTCATCTGGTGATATCGATTCTTATTGGGAATATGCTTCTCGTGAAGAACTTGCTGCCATCGAAATTCTTGTTGATTTAGCAGAATTAGAGCATAACTCTAAAGTTCTATATCGTAGGGTTATGCTCAATCTTGCTGAGCTCAAGCTCAAGTACGGCTACGGGCAGGAAGCGTATATTGCAGATATTGCGCAGCTTTTGAATCCCGAACAACAATGTGAAGAAAACTGTGAGGGATATTGTGACGAAATGTGGTGAAAACCTCTATCGTACAGAGCATATATAAACGCCCAAGTACATAACTTTAATAGCGGGTATTCAACTGAGATTCGACTATGCAGTGAAAATATACACGTATTTAGTGATTTGTCACAGGTAAGCGTCTTTGTTCGTTAGCTTTAAAAATGTAAAGTATTCTAATAATATTGTTTGATATCAAATGCTGTGACGTCAAAGGCTGTGACGTCAAAGGGGTAGTATATATACAGCGTGGTGGTCTGTACATATCCATCAGTAAGCTGAACCATGGACTCAATGTGGGATAATGCCTCTGAAACCGAGAATGCCAACATGATAACCACAGCCCAGATGGCAGAAATTGAGCACGAGCATAAGGTCATCCGTAGAACTGTCATGCTCGATGCCTATGAGCTGGGGTTCAAATATGGTTTCGGGCAGCGTCAATATTTTGCAACTATTCCTCAGCTGGTTACCCTCACATACGAGGATGAGTCCGCTGACGATGAACTTGTTTCCTCGAAAGGGGTAACCTACGATGCATACACGAAAGCTCTCGTCCATGATTATCTGTCCGGGTTATCAATCTATATCAAAATTAATGCTGATTACATGCATATGTTTTCAGATTTATCAGAGGTGTGTGTATTTTTTTGTTCTATTTTGTTTAATCTAGCATGAAAAAGGTTATGTGTTTATGATATACTCAATATCTGTGTTATTTTATATTTTTCAGGACGAGAAGCTGGCCATCTTGAGGCCTCTGGAGGAGCAGAGCCATCAGGAAGAAGCATCAGAGTAGGCGGAGGTGGCTAGTGTGGGATATTAGGTACGTATTGATTTAGCATAACTTGTACATTTTTCGAATTTGATAATGCTGGGCCAATCTGAATTTTCAATATGGTATGTAACAAAAGTTGTTACACAAATTTTAAATATGTGCAAATTGAAAAAACAGAAATTGTACAATGCAAGTTGTATAATATTTGTTCGTTTATGTTACTGTAACACATATTAGAACCAAAAAGTTATTGCACCCCTTTTATTTAAATTTGACTTAAACATAACTTGTACATTTTGAAATAATATAAAGCTTAGTTTGTTTTCAATAATTTTATGTAACACATTTAAATCCAGTGTGAATTAATTTGTACGTTTAATGAATTATTACGTAAAATATTTTAATTCTCTATGACTTTAACTTAGCTTGTACATGTATTGAATTAGTAATATGGTATGTAACAAATGCTGTTTGATAAAATTTTGTGGATCCTAAAACAACGAGTGTACATTTAAAAAAATGATTATTTAGTATCACTTTTAGATATATTCATAAGTGTTGTGACATAAAGTGTTAATGCTGCTAGTTAAAAATTTAACAACATATTAATTCGTATATTATAACTTGCAATATACAACTAGTACTGTTATCAAATTTTATTTCTGCGAGAGTTAATCTGAACTTGTAAAAATCGAGATGTAAAAGGTTAAGTGATTGCAAAAATGTTGATCCTATTAGTTAATCTTTCACAACATATTATTTCTGCTACTGTTAATTCTATGAAACTTAAAAAAACTGGTTGTACTTAGTATTGCTTTTAGAAGCACGTATATTTGAAGGCGTAAATTGTCTGTTTAATTTTGATGTTCATTATGTTCTGAGGAGACTGCTCGCATAATACATTCTTGAACTTACATTTACCCATTTGCGGAACGTGGTCAAAAATGTTTAATTAGTTTTGAATTGTTAAAATTGTTGTAATATTGACGTATAAGTGCAAAATGTTTATGTTGCAATGAATCTAACAAATCCTTTATTTTATTTTTACAGGTGTACATAATGGTTCGTTGGTGAGGGATTTGACAACGCTTTTGGGTGGCTACGCAACGGTGATGGTGATGGTGGTGGAAGGGACATTTTCAATACAGCTCTCCAAGCAAACACCAAAGATTAGGGATAACTTCAAGATTGGAATACTATCATGTAAGAATTTTGAAGTGCAGTGCAAAATGAACAATTTTTATATTTTAAAACGGAGATAACATATCTCAGTGTATAGATCAACGCTTCTAAGACATTTAAAATAGATAAATTCAAATATTATCTCTTAAAAATGTATTTAAATATATAAATGCATATATTAACTCACTAGCTTTGTGAAATAATCGATATTTGTTATGAGTAAATAATTCCTTTAATTTTAGTCATTCTATATATACTTTCAATAGCTGTCACGTCGAATAATGATATTGCTATCTTTTATTAACTCTGAAAAAATATTATTCAAAAACCACATAAATGCTAGCTCTTATTACAGAAATGAAATTAGATTTATATTGAGCTATGGAGATACTTAATAGTAATAATTTGAGGAACCTACCCTATGCTGTTTTGAACGTAGAGAAAAATGCAGTCCTATACTCGTATTACTAACACTCTATCAGTACATGAAAATCATAAAGACTAAAGATGTTGTAGAGACGCTTCCATTGGTTTGCAGTGATAGGCTTTTAGGCAACTTAATTGAATATTGTATCGAAGAAAAGTGACATAGTGAGCTTGGAGAAATTATTCTCTCCTTTGATTGACCAAGTGACATACAGTTGTTTAATTTGAATGGCTATTAACTTGTTCTGAAATATTTTTCAATTTCTAATGAAATCCATTGTCTTTCCAAAGTTAGCATTAGTATGAAGAAGTCTTTTCTCAAACTGAGTTTTAGCTTCCTTCCGTCTTTGGGTATTAAAATCCACGTATATTTTATACCAAGGTGTTTGGGTAAATCTAATTCCTCTGTGAAGTGCTTTAAGTGCCATACTCAAGGCTAGGCATTGTTTTACATTTCTGTAATGAAGGATATATCTGCTTTTATTGCGTAGGTTTGGGTCTAAGTTTCTGATATCTAGGAATGCACGACTAAAACACTCGATAGTGTAATATTTTTGAAGTAATCTTTAGTCACAAAGGTTAGCTTGGTACTGAATCTTAAGCGTGGGAACATATATTCTATTACGTTGAAATTTTCTTCGTACAGGCTTATGCAATGTGTCTTGTGATGCTAAACTTTGCTGTATTTTTCTTAATGTTATTTTACGATTCATCGCAGTTCCAGATCCTGCCCGGGTGAGATGTATTATAATAAATTTTCGTAGTTCTAATTTCAATATTCAATAGCCAAGTGAGGTTTAAACTGTTCGAGACTTTTATTTATTTTTACCTTGTTTTGTAGTCTCACAGCCGTTAGGTAGAATATACCTCTTATCATCAAAAGTGCTGAGAGCTATTTTGTTCACCTCAATTGTATATAAATGATTTATGATGGTCACTTTCAAAGCGCTGCATTTTCTCCAATACTAGACTGTGGTTAGTCAGAATATTCCTATACTTTTGATGTTTTAACTTTTTAATGGTGACACATGTTTTAATTCCTTTTGCCGTTTTCTTTTCACTTTCATGCATTAATATTGAATACATCTTGGGTCTCAAACCGTCAAATTCTCTGACGGGTTCCCCAATTTTGGCATACAATTTGTGCATAGTTAAAATCTGAACAGGGTTCATTCGTGAGAATATTATGAAACGTTAAATGTATCCAGTCATGTTAAATACGTATATGGAAACATATCCTTTCTTAAAAGTAAATGAAGTTGGTCGCTGCAAATTTTGAAACTTAGTCTTTCTTTTCAAATAGCAAGATTGCGATCTTCGTTTAGAAAATGCAGAGAGAATCTAAAAAATCTTAGGCTACCAATGGAGAATGAAATATACTTCTCCACGTTGTTAGGCACCCATCAGAAAGTTTCCTGTCTTTAAATTTACCTAGCTCCGATATAGTAAATTGAGCGTAATATCCCCGGAGATTTTGAAAAACAATACAAAATCCTTAGCTTTAGATGTTCATGCTTAAAACTATAGCTCTGAATCTTTTTTTAAACTTGTATGGATTGCATAACGACCTATGTTTATCTAAATGTTCCAGATGCTTGAAAGTGTTGTAGTATTTTTCTCCATTATAGTTAATAATTATAAAATACTCAACCCCCTTGGTAACATAATTTCAAGAATTGTATGTATTATTTTGACTTTCAATTCTAATGTAACTTGATAATGTGTCACGAATACAATTTCATATTTTGTCTTTTTTTCTATACTTGATAATGTGTCATGAATATGATTTCATATTTTGTCTTTTCTATACTTGGTCATAGTTCTGGAATACAATTTCATATTTGTATGTATGTATTTTGACTTTCAAATAATATTATGTCTTCGATTTATGTATTGTCACACCANGAGAAAAATAAAATTTGTATACAAACTAGTTTTTAATTTGGTTGTTTTGTTTGGTATGTGTTTTCATTCTGGGGCAAACATTTGGTAAAGATAATCTAATTTTACAACTTTGGTGATGTTTCACCTAAAGTGTACAGAAAATTAACTCGCTATGCATATTATCAAGCTATTCTGAATGGTATTACACAAACATATTCTTGCTTCGTGTAAAGCAAAACACACTAACTGCTTTCCAGCGAGCTAATCTGCTTGTGAAAACTCCATACTTGCTGAAGGGACGTTGAAACTGAATTCGTTTAGCTATGTGCTCTTTGTAACAGAAGCAACCACCGGCTATGTGCTTCGTGAATGTTTTTCATAACAATTACGATGCAGTATTGAGAACTTCGTGGATACTTATGTTACAGCTGTAAAATGAAATGCTTCAATTGTTTATAAACTTTATACTCTTCGGTACAAATCAACTGTGCTAATAAAAATGTCGCTACAGCAATGCAGGTGAAAATATATGTTCAGTTTAGGATTGACAAAATGCTTCGTTTGTAATTACTATGCTATACTTTTGTTGTTGTTGTTGTTCTTACCGCACCAGGAACCGACTGTTGGCATTACTTCTGGTGCATTATCTACTAACGATTATGAACACTTTTTGTTCCGACATCAAGTGCACACGCTTAGGACAACACAAGTGCACACTTAGGGCATCATAAACATCCATGTCTTACGAGGCATTCGAACCCACGACCTTTGGGACAGGAGTCAGGTACTATGTTATACTGGTCATCAACAGTGACCTTTTGAAAAATGTCATGTTGTAAGTTCGGATAAAAATATTTTTACAGTTATGAAAGCTTCAGCCACTTCTAATAGGCTATTCACATGAAAACAATTTTTGTTCAGAATTGGAATTGCTCGATGTAAGGGTTGCCAGTATTTAATCACTCATCCTAGAAAAGTCATATTTAAATTTTCAGACCTACGCGAAATGCCAATCGGCAAAATAAGGCATTGTTTGATTTTATAATCTGCAAATGTGGGGCTATCTACAATGTACTTTACACTAATACTGTATATTCAGAGATCAAGAAAGCGTAAGTCTCTTCACTCCCAACACTTGTAGGTTTGACGTACTGTTTATGAAATACGCATCTTCAGTTCTGAAAATTGTTTAGGAAATAAACTTCTTCAGTTCTCTAGGTATCTGTTTCTTTTTTGTACAAATGTTATAAATACAACTTTTTCTGGACCAAAACTTCACTAGGGTATATGTCATTATTTTTGTTTTCGGTCGAGAAAACTAAGACTTTGATGTAATTACAAGTTTGTCAGAACAATACTCGGTCCTTTCATAAGTATTTTACCCCAGAATAGTCATTACGTCGCGGAGTTTTTTGAATAGTTCTGCTAAACGCATACTTTATTCTACAACTTTGGTCTCCCTTTAAACAACAACATGACATCCCGGGATTTTGTGAATAAGAACCATTTCATATTTACATCATATCAACAAATAATACACATGGACAATATTTACCGGCCACATATATTCTAAGGCTATCGGTATAGACACGCTAAATACACAGGTCTACAGGGTTTTTGTAACACAGATAAAAATATCATTTTTACTATGCGTTGGGCTTCCTAATAACGTATTAACAATCAAAAAGGAGCCACCACGTCACGTTTTGATGTTATCACATGTCTCTGAAAATACACTTCCTGCATTCGCATATAGATATTTTCCCAGAGAATCTTGTGGCTGTGAGTGATGAGCAAGGAGAGAAGTTTCATCAGGACATTGAAACAAGATACCAAAGCCGCTGGGATCCTGCAATGATGGGAGATTACTGCTGGTTTTAAAAAAAAGAAGATGGAACACCACATAAAAGAAACAAAATGAACAAAAAACAAATTACATCATAAAATTTGCCCAGAGATATTTTTTTTTTCGAAGATGTTGGTAGGCCTATACATCAGGGTTCCTACGCGTCCTTGAAAACCTGGAATTTTAAAATATGTCTTCCAGGCCTGGANANGNNATGAAATTTCACCTTTTTCCAAGTTTTTTCTGGAATTTTGAAGGTTGTCCTGGAAATTCCCTTGACCCTTTTTTATCAATTACAAT
>KZ883907.1:0-12636 GCA_003456935.1 Machilis hrabei
GTGGAAAAAAATTTGAAGGTTTTGGATGCCAAATTTGGTAAATATGATGTAAGAGGTGCTGCCATCTAATATCTGATTCTGTACATATTTTATCATAATATCTAATTCTGTACATATTTCATCATATTCTTTCATGAAATTGTCATATTTGAATATTCGAATGGCTTTTGTATAAAATAAGGTTAACTTACTATTGGGATAGGTATTCATATTGTGTCACTAATCTTTTATCAACAAGCTGCTAAAATGACAAGGTACTGCAAATAGAAGAGGCTGGTGCACACCACCCTAATCAGTTGTGCAACAAAATGTCAACTAGTATCGCATAGGTAATATATTGTTATTTAATACAATTATCCCAGAAGTGTGGTTTGTAAGTGCATGAATGAAGCAGAACCAACCAATTAATTAATTAGGGTAATGCTGTGTTGCCATGTTCCTTTCTCACTTAAAACTGCAATGTTGTTTCAAAGTATATCAGGTTAAATATTGGACTATCCACAATCCACTTTCACAAAAGGAAACAATAAGCTACAGAAAAGTAATTGCAATTCTGAATTACAAAGTGTCCTTTGCCCCAAAGAATTTGTATTCAGCTTTGCAATTCACCTGGAAAATTGATGATGGAACCAGTATCACAATTACATAGAAAACCTGATAATGAATTATATTTTCAGAAGAATCGTGCAGAACTTCAATTGTATAGCCGAGTAATATTTCACATTTATGTTTTTTTTAAGCCTGTAAAAGATGATCCTTTAAACTATGCTGTGTGTTGCACAATCTAATGTGTGCTTGGCTTCACTACTGGCTACATACATTGTTTATTTCACACTATGCATACAACACATTCTCCTTCCCTTAACAGTGAAAAGGTATTAGCACCAATTATTGTAATAACAGTTTGTCAAGACCCAATGCACTGCACACTGCACTGCACAGTTTAATGCATCATGTTATACAGGTTTCACTTTACTTGGATTTAAAAATTTGTCTGACTAGACACTTAAAAAAACTAGTTCAACTTTCATGTAAATTAAATTTTACAAAGATCACATTCAATATTGCTTTCTAAAGCTAGATTTGAGTTTGGTATGACACCATGTTGTTAATTTTTATATAGTGAAGCTAGGTGTCTGTAGAGTTTACACACAAGACTCATATTTGTTTTATTCAGAAAGAAAAAAATATCCACTTACAGCAGGGAGAGCTGTGATAAAATCGTGGGCATTAGCCTTGCGTGCNGCAGCAATTATTTCATCCATAGGAATTTCTCTACTGTTATCACCATACTGAATATTTTCTGCAATTGTTCGATCAAATAGGGTTGGTTCTTGTGACACCAATCCAAGCTGCAGCCTTAACTGCCCCACATTTATGCATTTAATGTCTAGATCATTATAAACCTGAAAAATATACAACATTTAAAAAAAATCAGAAAATCATTAAAAGAGTTACATATCGGACTGCTTTCTGGACACCTTGAACTTACCACTTTTCCTCGAGTGGGATCATAAAACCTCTCGATTAACTGAATACANGTGGATTTCCCGCAGCCACTTGATCCTACGAGTGCTACATTCTGACCGTTTTTAACAGCCAAATCAATTCCCCTCAAAACATTAATACTGGGTCTGGTCGCGTACTGAAACTCCACTTGTTCCAGAGAAACACTTCCTTCAGTAGACAGCGGATCCTAAAATACATTTTATAATTCAGTTTCAAAGTTAAAATGCCAACAAGATTTCAGAAGCATAACTAACAAATGTACTGAAGTGAAAGTTTGTATTTAACACNTTCAGTGCAATATTCAAATCTGATCAAATAAGATTTCCATTAATTGTGTCCCTTATCTAACGATAGCTGGATATAAACATATTTTCAATTGAATTCTATAAAACGTCCACATAAATATTCCTTGTGGATATAGATGAAGATTTAGTTAGAATGCAGTGTTAGTAGGTATATTATAATGAAAGAAAAGGCGATACAGTGTAAATAATGTAATGAAAGATGTTTCAATTTTTAGTTTTTACTGAGAAAATTTGTCCCCCTCAGCGCGGGATCGAACCCAGGACCTGTGGAACCTACTCTCCAGTTCATGTTAGCGATCTTATCACGCCTTAGACATCTCGTCTGTCTTATCTGAGACGGCCGAGAGGTCTAAGGCATGATAAGATCGCTAACATGAGCTGGAGAGTAGCTTCCACAAATCCTGGGTTCGATCCCTGCTGAGGGAGACAAATTTTCAGTAAAAATTGAAACATCTTTCATTAAATCATTATCCGAGAATGAAATTTCAATTTAATAGTGTAAATAATTGTTCTTTAGTTTTATTTTTTCTACACAAACACAGTTCAAAAATGTAAGAAACGGAGTTAACTAGTACATCTACTGGGGAGAAAAAATAAAAAGCTGTTATATAATACAATAATTAAACAATTATAAATTTTACACAAGACTATGTATGGGTCCAAAGTTATGGTACTGAAATAGTTCATGTATTTTTAACCACTTTTATCTCCAGACTGAAGACACAACTACATTTTGATGTAGGTAGGGCTCGAACTTTCACCACAGTGCCTAATCGAATGAAAGCTACAGAAACATGCACAACCCCAAACGGGGTGCTTCATGCTGAACGTCAAATTGGTGTATTTTCACCCAGCATGGCACTCAATTTACTGAATGGTTACTATTAACTGATTAGTTGATGATATGTAGTGATTAATGTCCTATCGACACCTGATGGGTCATTTAAGGACGATGAACAATGTTTATTGTGATTAATGAAGTTGAATAGATATCACAAACCTCCATGCCTTACAAGAGATTTGAGCCCACAACCTCTTGGGCTAGAGCGTGCTGTGCTAACCACTAGACAAAGTAGGTTGGCTTGTTAGTTGAGGTGCTGTGTTAAATATGCAAGCCCCACCCAAACCCAAATTCTGTCTTCACGTAGAAGACTGTAATGTTGTGAATTTCCTACAAATGTCNTAAATTTTTTTCCATTTTTCTTGTCAGTAAATGTTGCCCATATAATCCCTTTTTCCTTATATAACAAAGCAGGCTACTTAAATAACAGAATATTTGGGGTAAAATATAATCAAACTTTGGAATTAATTAAGTTAACTCTGAAGGGGAACATTGTTAAATATAAATCTAGTCACGTAAAGGACGTACATTCTGTGTAAAAAGTACCCGGAATTTATCATTTAAAAGACACGCATAAAAGCTTTCACCACAATTTTTATTCTCTAAGTTGGTACCACTAAAACCGAGTTACCACATGGAGTTTGAGCCCGATCTTTCACTCAGTGTGTTGACAGTAGCTGTTTTTGTTAGTCATACTTTTGAGTGCTCTGCAATTTCTACAATGGAAAAAGTAGTTGAACAAAGAGTTTGCCTTAAATTTTGTGTTTCAAACAAAATTTCGTGTGCCCAATCGCTGAACATGTTACAGAAGACCTACGGTGAATCGTGAATATAAAAAACACAGGCATATGAATGGTATAAAGCATTCAAAGAGGGCCGAGAAGTGGTAGTTGATTTGTCTCGTTCTGGTCGACCTTCAACGTCTACGAATGACGAAAACATTGACAAAATCAAGAAGCTGGTGCTCGAAAATTGTCGTACGAGTCTTGGAGAGTTAGTTCAAGAGGTGAACATATCTTTTAAGTCCGTTCATAACGTTACGACTGATATTTTGGGCATGAAACGCGTCGCCGCACGACTGGATCCGAAAGAGCCCAATTTTGTCCAAAAAGAGCATCGAAAACAGGTCGCTGAAGACATGATTTCCTGAGCTTCTATGGATCCCACCTTCATGAAACGCATCATAACTGGTGACGAGACATGGGTTTACGAGTACTATATGCAAACAAGCCAACAGTCTTCGGAATGGCGCCTAGAAAACGAGCCGAAACCCCAAAAAACGCGTCAAAGTCGCTCGAAATCAAGGTCATGGTGAGTGTTTTCTTTGATTACCTATGTGTGGTGTACTCCGAATTCCTTCCAGAGGGACAAACAGTGAAGTAGGAATACTATTTAGGCGTCATGAGGTGTTTGCGTGAGAATACCCGCCGCAAACGGCCAGATTTGTGGATGGACAATTCATGGATTTTGCACCACGATAATGCACCATTGCACAAAGCCGTCGTTGTGCAAGAGTTTTTGACCAAAAACTCAACGAATATCATCGACCAAGCACCGTACTNGCCTGATATGGCCCCTTGTGACTTTTTTCTGTTCCCGAAGCTAAAATTACCACTTCGAGGAAGGCGTTTTGAGTCAATTGAGGCCATAATAGAAAATTCGCTGAAGGCCATACCTCAATACGCCTACAAAAAATGTATGGAGGATTGGGTCAAGCGCTGGCATAATTGTATTGGATTCAATGGGGCCTACTTTGAAGGTGACAAAATAAATTTGTATGAATAAATTAATTTTTTGTGTTTTATTAAACAATTCCGGGTACTTTTTACACNCTTTGAAGGTGACAAAATAAATTTGTATGAATAAATTAATTTTTTGTGTTTTATTAAACAATTCCGGGTACTTTTTACACAGGCATATTTCGTAAATTTCATCATCTTTTTAAATAAGCATTTAATTTGAAGGGCAGTAATTTTAACTTTTTATCAGTAAAATTAGCCTAGGAAAACCAAGTTTCATTGATAAAGTCCTATTATTAACTAAGTTATGAATTAATTTCGAAATTAGTTTTGAGTAATGTGTTATCAGCCATTTAATTTAAAAACGTGTAGTTGGCTCTGAATAGGGACAAAACTGCTTGAAAGTTATTCCCCGACGTTACCGCGTGATCATAATTACATAATATCGAAAGTTCTAGGAAATCACGTGAGTATTTGGACCAATAATCATTAGCCGGACGAGTTTCACCACTTGCAAATAGGTGGGGCGCCGGAGGTCGTGCGGAGAAGCTCCAAGCGAACGAAGAAGAAGTGGATTGTGGACTTCTAACAAAGTAACATGTGGTCAACTGTGTTCTTGTCGAATATCTCAATCTTTTGATCTAAATTTATAAATCAACTGAAAGTTTTTTTTGAAATGACTAAATTATATATTTCTGGAAATGTGAAAACCGTGAGCAGTACGTGAAGTGCCGTAGTTCGTCAAAAGTAATTGATTTACTGACAGACACCACTTTGACCGCATGGGGAGCAGATGCGATGCCATTTTCCTACCAATATGCGATATACTGGTAAGGTAGAATAAAATTGAAAATTTTGGGAACCAACTATCCAGATAAATCATCAATTGCCGACAGGTGAATAAATTTCAACTTGTTTAGAAACGTGAGAATTCAAATTTTCACTGCAACGTCATAAGGCGTAAATTTTGGACCTTGAGTATTGGTACACTTATTGGACTAGCTGTATGCTGGGTTTGTTTCTAGAAGTACTTTGCTTTCATTTGATTCAGCATTGTGAACAGTGTCATCAGCAATAACAGAAATTGTCCAGTGGGCGTTATATTGGCGAAATTAGCTTTGACTAACTTTGTAAAATTTCCTGAGCACATGGATACCTCACTTGAGGAGTGGAGACCAGCATTGCCATTTTTTGCTCTATTACTGACTTCCATGCAGTGTTGCCAAATTTATTTTCCAATTGGAAACTCCTGTCTTGGTTCTAAATCGACTATTCCCATGATACGCGACTACTCCACACTTGGTCTGGTGCTGTTTTACGGGACTTCTGTTCATTTAACTGTTTTCAAAGAAAAGCAGAGTTGCACTTATTGACTCTGAACAACGTTCGTGATTGAATTGTGTTGGTTAGATTCAAGTGCGACGCAGGCTGATACATTACCTTATTATTGAAGTGATGTGATGTTCATTATTTGTGGTAGGGAAGTTTCGACTGGTTTGTGGACTTCCTTAAAGAAGAAATGGTCAACGATATTCATATCGATGGTTTGCCTGATGATGGGTAAATTAGCTGAGGTGATGATCTCAGAAAATTGTTACGCAGAACTTAGAATAGTTACTGAAGTTATAAACATTAAGTAACTGAGACGGACGATGAGCCTGACGAACACGGAGAACTAACTATTGGTGTGACATTCTCCAATTCTGGGCGGCGAGGGCTCACGAGTGGTTTTTTCCCCCCAATTTTTTTTCTCAATGTGCGCAGTCGAGTGACAAGCACCTTAACGGAGGGAAGTGGACGATGGATTTTTACGGGTGGTTTTAAGTAACTGACGTAAAGGTAAAAGGGTAAAGCTGAATTTTAATCGATCAGCTGAGTTTGTATTGTAACTTTTGTCTTTTGGATGTAAATCTGTCTCATTTTTCTTTTCTGGTGGGATATATTATCAACAGATTCGATTNTCTTTAAATTAAACTGGTTCAACAGTAATTTGGTAATTTACCTTACTTTTGCAAATGAACAGCTGTTGAAATCAGTGTAAAGTTGTCCGCTGTGTTTCGTGTTTGTATTGACTTCGTATATGAGAATCATATTCACACAGCATCTGTAAAATTAATTTAAGAATTGTACTCGACACAGCATAAAGTTTGTGCAAACCTGTGAAAGTTGACAGCTNTTTTTATTTTATTTTAGAAACTTCATACAAAAATAGTGTAACTAAGAGGTGTTTTGATTTGGTTGGTTAAATATCATATGATTCTTGCCGTGAGATCTCTAAAGGCCTAAATTTAAATTTAGTAATCTTGATAGGGTGTAAACAAATGTTGACCATTAATTTTAAGAACATTTAATCTCTCTTTTGACTTGGCTTTTATAAGATGGCTACCATTCACCATAGAGTAGCTGATGCTACTGGTGTTGTTCAGGATATGTACATTTTGGAGATGTGTTTTCATGTCGGTAGGGAATGTTAACGAACAATTTCATCGGTTCCTTAAACAAAGTTGAATATATCTACATTTCTCGTACCACTTTACTGATCTCCACCATTCTATGTTTTGGGGGTGTACTGACTATCTCATATTTATTTGCAACGTTCTTACGACCTCAGATAGGAATTACTTGTCGCTCGGTTTTGTATGTTGTTACTTAGCAGTGACTTATCCTGCCTTCCGACAGCAAATTATTGTTTAAATAAATTAAGCTGGCGCCCTCTTTACCCCGGTTTTATATGTGTTGTTATGTGTGATGAACTGTATTAGTGTAGATCCCTAACTCTTTGTAATGTCTGGGTCTCTTGAGGTCTTGTTTTGGTATCAGTAGATAGTTCAGTGAACAACTTTTTTTTTATTTTTGAAAGAAAGTTCATTGCAGATTTCAGCTGCTTTCAGTTCGCTTTTGTGAGTTGTAAAGCNCACCGTCACAAGACCAAAATGGTTTGAGACATAAAGTGTCTAACTTGCATGAGCATTAACCAGACAACAAGTAATAAATGTGAATAAAGTCCTACGACTGAAGATTTTGGGCTGTCATTCTATTTTTCTTTTCAATTCGTATCTCCAAAGGCAAGAAAATTGAATGCTTCTGTGTGGGATTGCAGAAAACAGATGTATAAGAAATAAAAAGACTTCTTTTAAAATTTGATTATTTTAGTTTATGGCCCCACAGATTTGACAGTGAAGATTTCATGAAAAAAACATTCATATCACAATGATAGCACTTATCAATGGGACACCATTATTAACATCCCTCAAAGAAGATACCTTTCATCACATCAAAACAGCTCTTATTAAGAAATAACAAAAGTTCACTTTAAATAACTACCTTTTATACGAACAGCCCATACCTTCATCTGGGCAACTGGAAACATTTGTAAATAGTGGGATATTCATATTACTGGATGTATTTCTAAGACAAAACAAAACTTACCAGATGCAATCCTATATTTGATGAACTGTCCATTAGTGGTTTTCTATCAAAGAGCTCCAATATTTTGGAAGCTGACATCACTGCCTTACTTAAATTTGGAGCAAAAGCCATAGCCTCACCAACCATACACATTCCAAAAACCAAAGCCTCACCAACTCTGAAAGTAAAAAAAGAGAAAGTGCATGGCAGAGACAAGAATAATGAAACAGGAGAGTTCTTACACCTATGCACAAAAAAAAAAATTGTTCTTAGATCAAAATTTCATAAATGTCTTTTTTCTCTTCAATCTTTTGAATGACTGCAATATTTTGTGAGGTAAAAGAAGCAGGAGGGTAAGGTCCTGTAAAATACTGCAGTTATTCATTAGATTTAAGGTATGTAAATAAATAAAAAAAAACTCATTTAAGTTCAATTTAAGAATGCCATTCCATTGTGTTTAGATGTTGTCGGAAGGCAGAGTAGGAATCCATATTCAAAATTGGTCGAAACAAGTTTCTTACCTTAACTTTAGAAGGCCCTGACACTGTGGACACGACACGTTTACTGACTGTTTCCCCCCTTTCCAATTTTACGTTTACTGCATGCAACAGCAGCCACACATATATATTTCTCAAGTACTCACTTAAAAACTATGACATAATCTAATTTCTCCGTGTGAATGAGATATCCACCAAAGCTCATACAAGCAGCATATGCGAAGGTAGGCAACGAGTCGCTAAGCCCAAGTATTACACCTCGAATATGTGCATTCTTTAAAGCCTTCTCATGCGCTGCACGTAAAGCATCCGAATAAAGCTGACTAAACTCCTCCTGTAATGACAGGCTGACGACAGTGTGGACATTACTTATAGCCTCGACAGCAATCTGAAAAGAAAAATGTGTATTATCAGATACTTCACAAATTTATTATTTTTACCATTTTACTTCAATTCATCAAAAATATACAGATTGCCTAGAAATGATAAGCAAATGTGTAAAATTAAATTTAAATAATACAAAACATCACATCTCACATTTTTTTTATAAAGTTGTAAATTATGGTACAGCCAAATCCACAGAGACTGTAGTTTGCTCTACAAAGAGCAGAGCAGCATGGTCTCAAGGACTGTTGCGATCATTTTGAATAGTAATTCAAAGGACTAGATTATGTTAATGTAGAATTATAAAGTATTAGTAATAAGTGTGAATCATGTCGCAGAAAGCTAACTAATCAGGCACCGTAGTATTGTGACGTACTGTTGAAGAGAGCTGTTGTGAAGTTGGAGCATCTCTCTCGTTGTTCCTGAACTCAGCCGAGTGAACATGTACTGGGTGACTTACCAGACATGAGCAATCCGAAGTACTCGCAGTTGAAATAAACTGTAAATCGCGCCGAGATAGATAGCAATTGCTGCCAAACACGATTGGCTATTAAAGATGAGTTTAGTTAATTATTAAGGTAAGTGAACATATCTGACTAACGGCCAAAGTAATGAAGTTCTAATTATGCAGTTAAACTGATGTTTCGAGCATTACTGTTAATCTAAGCTTTAAATATTAGTCTTTAGTTTAGACGTTTGATTCAGGAGTGATACTAACAGGATATGAATCTAGCTCTGTGGGTGGCGAGACAAGGTAAGACAAGATGTATATTTTATTGTAATGTATGTATGTACATTACAAAACCTATGAAACTTTTGAATTGGTCATCACCCGTAAAGTAAACTTAACACATGCTATAGTAACATAATAATCACTGTTGTGACTAATATGCAGAGCTAGCCAATAATAATAATAATCTTAACAAATAAAGCTCTGATTCATACGTACTGGTAGATCCAGAGCGATCGCGACTTTTGCGCATGCGTAGAAGCCTCAATGAAGTAGCAATTTAAATTTTGTTGTCTTTAATAAGTCTTTAACAATCACCTTAACTCACCTAACCTAACCGAACTAACCTAAAAATCAAGTATTTGCACTTAGTTTTTTATTTCTGTCCAAAGTTGTCCAGTATAACTAAATTAATTTTCACGGAGGATCCGGATCTAACGAATCCTGTGATTCATAAAAAAAAAACACATGCTACATTAGTGTGCTTCAAATTTGAACTTTTTTAGAAAGGGTAAGGTTTTATTTAACCCAGATTATGGGTTATTTGCAGAGAAGAAAATCTTTAAAAAAATTAAATTAGCTGGACAACTTTTAGAGCTCAAACTTAAAACAGAGACCATTAGTATCTGTATCAATGAATGGACAATAGTATCTGAGCCTGGATGTTTAGACATCTAAATTCAATTATTAGTTATTTGATCACCTCTTAAAATGCTATCTGGTCTTACTTCATAATGAAACATANCCATGATTTTTTGAAGCATATTTTTCACATAGGAAGATCATTAAATCAAAATACCTTCCATAAACACACCTTCTGAATGATATTTACTTTTCAACACACAATATCAGTCAGTTCTTACCTTTGATGACTTTTGCAATGCATCCCTCTCAGTATTGCTTTGATCGTAAAGTACATGTCCTTGATAAAAGGTGATGAATATAAGAAAAGGTGCAAANGCTACTGTGACAAGTCCCAGTTTCCAATCATAGTACATTGCCAAAGATACCCCAAGGACTAAATTTGCAATTGCCTGAAGAATACTACCAATGCGGGCACCTGTCATCTGGAAGAAAAAGCACAAACATTTTCTATACATGTATAATATTTTTTTATAAACGATGGAAGGCAAATTAAATAGGTAGTAATAGAATAAAACTATCAGTCATACCAAATTAATTTTATCCAGGATATTTAATCTGGGATATTTAATTGGCTGATTCGTGTACAGCTTATGAAAACTGACAGTCCCTGAAAGTTGGTAGCCAATGTACTATGTACTACTCTAGCTCTGAGGCCCATACAACTGCCTAGAAATGAAACNAGGTCATTAATACTATAATTCCCATGCTTCACCTCATATTTTGGTATATTTGCAGTGTTTTTGTATTTATTTTTTAAACCCCTTACAAATTATCACGATACACAACAGAAAGGTAATAGTTTCATGTATATAATAAACATTTTTTAATGTACGTCAATAAAAAGCTAGTAAAACAAATCATGAACACAAACTAAAAAATGATAAATTGAATATCATAAAAATTCAATTTTTATATTATTTATACTTGGGGATATTTAACAAAAACTGTTGTTTCTAGATTATCATTCTTAAGTATCAATAAAAAGCATGCAAAACTACATCGNCAAAACAATATTTACTTATTGCATGTAGGACACCAGCCATTTACTTTGTAATGGCCTCACTGTGGAATGTGTAACTACTGAAATATTTGGTTTTACTTCACATCCATTACTGGAATCTTATGGCAAACCATTGTCTATTGTTTCTTCATCATTTCCAGACTACATTGCCATCACAATGTTTTGCCAAATAAGCAACAATCTATTCACCATTCAAACCTACTCCCTTATTAGCCATATTTGTTTACGTCTGAGCAACAAAGGAAAAGTTTATTTTCAGACACGATAGAAAAATCAAGCATTTACATTCTGGCTTTGATTTGTTGTGCGAATGGTACTGACATCTATTGGCAAGAGTGTGGAAATACTAAATGACCTACAAAACCAAATCCAGGCTAACATAGCCATCAGCAACTGATTTCACATGAGGTGGAGTGGAACCAGTTAATAAAACCACTATTTATTCCTTAGTATCTACTTTTTGTTTTTATTCTGACCAGTGTCATGGTATTTTTTGACCTGTCGTGTGGAATTGTCCTACCAGTAAATAGCTGAAACAAATTGTGTTTTACATGGCTTAGTGTTCGCTGCTATACGTACTTAGCAAAACTGGTTGACTCTAGTCGTGGACACATCAGTGTTGAGTATTTATTGTTCAATGGAAAATAAATAATAAAAAAAGCAGAAAAACCTAAATTTCAGTAGTTTCGACATACTAGTGGGTTATGATACTCATTACCAATATTTGTCGACTGAAGTATTGTGATGAGAGATCGCTTCTCAATACGATGTTGAAATTGACACTGTAACATCAATACATGGATGGATGTTTGGTTTTCCGGCGCGTCAACACAAATTGGTTATTTGCGCCGATAACATCAATACAAGTAAAACAATTAGACTGTAGTGCAGTTTCAAGTAAAATTCTAATTAATAGGAGTAATACTTTTAGTATATGAGACATTGCAAACACTGAACTCTAAACGAACTTTTATCAAAAATCAAAATAGCATCCCATATTCTAAAACTCTAGTTTACTTGACTGGATCAAGTATACACAATGTTCCTCCTAATGCCGACATTATTAAGCTTGCTGCAAGTATTTCTTGACCAAATAATGCTATTCATGGTGCACAGTACGTTGCTCACGCATATTTCACGTTTGAGTTGCCCATACTTATTTTTACCCTGAGAATAATAGTTCTACTGTAAATAAAACACATTACATACAAAATGCACTTGGTTCTGACAGCAAAGGTCTAATAGTGGACCCGTATACATCGCAAAGATGCTTCAGGAAAACTGAATTTTTGCCACTCACTTGACACACAGCTGTTGGTGTTCCACTAATTCAAACCCTTATCGAAGACTTACTTTAATATTCCTCCCAGAAAATGTGCACAATCATCCCTTAATGTAGAGTCCTTCCTTCACAGGCAGACTTATAGGATATCCCTTTGTACTCACAAGTAAACCTTCTCTCCTTTGATACCGGTTTGCCGGAAACCCATATATTTTCTGAAAGCTTATGTCACAAATAGAAAAACTGTGAAATCTTAGGGGCAGAGGGACAAGCGT
>KZ883908.1:5124-18549 GCA_003456935.1 Machilis hrabei
TCTTTAATGCTACTTAAATCAATCCATTCAATTATATACACAGGCACCTTTCACCTGTCTCACAAATTTATATGCATGTCTTTCTCAAAAATGACATCCAATTTTGTTTTGTTAACATTTTGTGTATCTTGAACATGTGCATTCTTACAGAACATTTTCAATTTTCAAAATCAAAACGTTTTAAGTACAAAAATAAGACCTGTTGCCCACGTTAACACCTTATAACGATTTGTTGAATACATAGATGTCGATAAAACAGAGCTCTGTGCATAGCTTAATTATACCTGCTACATAAATACTAAAGAGAGTCAACACACAGTCTAAGTAAAATAGTAAACCTTACAAAAAGTCATATACATACAAAACAATTTAATGTTACTTTTGTTCTTTAGGCACCAGTTTTATTTACCTTTTGAAATATAATTTTAACAGTTCCACTTTCAAAAAGATAGACTGTGTGCCGTAGAGACAGATATTGCAGAAAACACCTACTCAACACATATCCTGGCTGACAATTCACTAAGTAATGGATTGCAAAATTAGCCACCCTTTCATGTTATTTCTTGGGAATAATATTGAATACCTAAATCTGCAGTGAAAAAAAAATCTGTAATTTTGCTATATATATATATACCATATCCTACATTTTGTATAACTGAATGTCTCACACTTTTCCCTCCATACTAACCAACTGGTAATTTGTAATATTTAGTATCAATATTGATATCAGGTAGTCTATTTTCAGCAAATGAACATTACGGACTCCTGCATGTTACACCATTATTTAAAATACACACTTTTTTAACCACATATTCNTGTGATATATTTACAAGTCAAAGTGATGTACTTTTTTTAGTACTCAAACTTTTATGTTAGTGAATCAGCACGCTTCTCTGCCAAGTATACCAATTTTACTACATTATTCAATTTTTTTTTTTGTAAACTGCACATTTAAGCGAAAATTGTGAGACTTAAATTATCCATTTATGTTTATTTTTATGAAAACCATGCAATAGACGTGAAGGTACACACAGTGTAACCCATTCTTACGATGATAAAAACTTCTAAAAACGATAAAACAAAATAATAACGGCATACTTTTGCCAAGTAAAATATATGAACTTTAGAACGTGAGGATTCCTCTAACACAGAAAACAATTTGTAATATAATAAAGTTGCATTCCGCTGTAGTGCAATCGTTAAATTGTCAAACATGACTTCATTTCCTAAAACAGCAGTAACATAAAACTATATCACAGCAATGTAATTCACACATACAAGGTAGTATTTACACCTGTGCACAATTTAACTCACTTCAACAAATGATTTAGACAACTCCACAATGCAGAAACATTTTCAACAACAACCATCTTAAATTTTTTATAACTACAAAATAGGTTATCATTAGATCCATACAAGAAAATACTGTATTTTCTTACAAGCTAACTTAAACACTCCTTGTCAATTTTACCTTTCACTAATTGTTTTCAACAAAACATGCTCCATTCACATAAAAAAAAATACTCCTGATGACTGTGTCCAGAAATCGGGTACAAACACACACTTCTTCAAAATCGCTACCACGTAATTTCCTACGACTGCACACACTAAACTAATCTAAATCAAGTTTAGGCATATTTACAGCCCCACAATGCAGCTTTGATTCTTTCATTTTGTTTAAAGATGATACTAAATCTTCCATGGANATGGGACGTAGTGCATCGTGGAAAACGTCTTCGGATTCGGTGGAAGAGCTGTCACTGGTGTGCCTGAAAAAATGAACACACAATTACTTACTGTTAAAACGGAAAACTTGCCACCAGAAATATGAATGGCACATGACAACAGAGATTCAAACAAGTAACCAGTCCATTAGTGACAAACGAGCACTTCACTCCAGGAGATGATGAAATCACATNTCATTCAGGATCATGTGATCAGCTGTGACAGGGGACACCAGTGACATTTATAGTTCAAACTGTGTGTACTTGATGGGTACGTGCTTACGAGGTGCTACCCAAAAGTTCGGGGAATTTGAACAGCGTGCGCAAACTGGATTCAGTACCGTACGTCCTTCTGCCGCTAGANATGTCGAGCAGTATGCTTTGTAAATCAGTGTGCCAACGGCCGTGCAGGTGAGTGGACACGTTTTTNTCTGTGCGATTTTGTAAGGTTATGTTTTAGTGATTCGGCAATTTTCTTTTTAACCGATATGACGGATTTTAATGAGCAAAGAATCTGCATTAAATTTTGTTTCAAACTTAAAAAAAACTGCTGGTCCAAACGCTTCAAAGACGGACGAACATCTGTCGACGACGATGTTCCGGATGACCGTCGACAAGCACAACACCGGAAACCATAGCAAAAGTTAGCGAGCCTATCCATGCAGATCGTAGACGAACTATCCACGATGTTTGTGAGATAGGACAGTCACACGGGACAGTTCAACGCATTTTGTCGGACGAATTGAACATGGAGACGTATTTCTGCTAAATTTGAGCCAAGACTGCTGAGCAATGACCAGAAGGTCCATCGCNTTTCTGTCTGTACGGAACTCAAACAACAAGTCAGAGACGACCCNAACTTCATCTCGCGTATCATAACTGGTGATGAATCATGGGTTTACGGTTATGATCCTGAGACTAAGCAGCAGTCGCCAAATTCACCGCGGCTGAAAAAAGCACGTCAAGTTCACAGCCATGTCAAGTCTATTCACAGGCTTGCCAACAAGGAATTCTTACCTCCTGGTCAAACCGTCAATAGTACGTTTTACTGTGAGGTTTTGAAGTGGCTGAGGGAGGGTATTCGGCGCAAACGTCCAGACAAATGGAAAAACAACAATTGGTTGCTCCACCATGACAACGCGCCCTCTCACACATCACTCATTGTTCGACAATTCCCGACTTCCAAAAACATTACGGTGGTTCCACCCCCCTTCGCTTGACCTTACCCCCTGTAACTTTTTCCTATTTCCCAAAATGAAATTACGGCTGAAAGGGCNTCGTTTTAACACGATTGAGNAGATCTAGGTAGAATTGCAGGACGTCCTAAACACATTCACACTTGAAA
Organism: Machilis hrabei; assembly: GCA_003456935.1. Classification (NCBI taxonomy): domain Eukaryota; kingdom Metazoa; phylum Arthropoda; class Insecta; order Archaeognatha; family Machilidae; genus Machilis; species Machilis hrabei. The sequence goes on from KZ883908.1 coordinate 8,194, forward strand.
ACTTCCAGGGATGCATGGAATCATGGGAAAAACACTGGGATCGCTGTATACATTCTCAAGGGGACTACTTCGAAGGAGACGGTGGAAACTAGGAGTTACGGTAAGTTTTCCAGTTAAATTCCCCGAACTTTTGGGTAGCACCTCGTATGATGCAGACAGTGCTACTACCAAAACAATGTACCATTTGGTGGANCATTAACAGCCAAANATGTCTCGTCATCCTTCAAAGGCCTTCATCAACAGGTGTGCTCCGTAAACTGTCAGCTGCACATCTGCCCTTCTGCTTGGGAAGTCAGTTATGATTTTGTTTTAATGCAGGACCATTCTTAAGTAGTTCTTAAACTTTCAGTGGTTACTTGTGGAATAAAGTGATACAATTCTGTACCGATATCTTACAGATTATTATTTGCAGCATGCTCAAGGTTTGGGCAGAAGACATTTGTGCTAGAGAGAGCAACGAGTCATACTGAACGATGAAAAACGGAATGTCTGCTAATCTTTGTCAACTCCTGTGCTGTGCAAATGGACTAGTTCTCGACTTTGTAGCAAACTAATGTTTTGGTTAATACAAGTTTTCTCAATTATTACTTTTATGTTTCATTTGACTACTGTTCGAAAAACCAAAAAACAAACAAACATGGTGATACAATTTTTTGGTGAGAAGAAAGTGACTAATATAACTTTGATATGGATGAATATCGCCCAAACAAGAGGAAGTTTTATCTTACAGAGGCTATTGAACTTAATTGTTATAAATATAACATTCTTCTAAACAAAGTGTTCTTACGTATGGAAACTGTTCCCAGCTTTAGTGTAGTCTCGAACTCGATACACAGATGCATTACGGCAAAGCTCACGCAGATCCGAACCCGAAAAGCCTTCGCTCAGTCTTGCCAAACGCATCAAATCGGTGTCGGTTTCGATGGGCTCATCTTGAAGAATTAGTTTCAGAATCTGCAACCGTTGCTGGAGATTCTGAGGGAAAAAACAAATAAACAACAACAACAACAACACTATATTTCTAGAAAATTAATGCACAGTGAAGTATTATTAAACACACCATTCCATTTAACAAAAAAAGGCAATGCCTCCAATGTTTCCAAAACTTTTGGTCTACTTGAGCCCACTGGGAGAGATGGAATAAATAAAGATTTCAACAATAACTGCACTCTTGTAAATATACTTATTATATGCTTTGAGTAACCAAATGAACTAAATACACAATTTTCCACATTTTAACCCATTGATTTTCCAAGCCGTCGATTCGACGCCCTACCAAAATTGTGTATAAAATGCCAAGCCGTCTATTCGACGGCCTGCTGTTTTTGAGCTAGTAGTTACAGTGAAACTCAACAGATAGCATCCAAATGCACAAGACACGATCAAGAGAAATCATATTCAAGTTGGTGACTGAATATTGCCATCTGAGATCTAAAGTTTGCCTTTTGAAGTTATTTATATATTGTTTTTCACCAACTGTTCCAAAATGGCTTCCAGATCAGAGTGCGATGTTGTTATACGTGATGAAGACATTGGCTGCATCTTGGATGCATTTTGCAAGACAAATACCTCCAAACCCTGTAAAGAGTAATCCCTCCAAACAGTGTCATGTCTGTTCGAAGAAAANATTTTAAAATACGAGTAGATGGGAATGTGAGAAGTGCCTAATTGTTGCACTTCACATGCCTGAGTGTTTCAAGGTGTACAACAGTCAGAAAGACTTTTAGTCATGAAAGTCATCAAAACTTTCATGAAAATCATGATTTATAATATCCTTGCTATGTAATCAAAAGGTAACGTCAAAAAAGTTTGTGTGTATCAGGTGTATTTTAATTTTTAAAAGTAAAAGTGTCTAGGCCTCAAATATAAGGATTTTAAGTGGTATTTTATGGCAAGAAAAAATTAAGAAAATGGTAAGCCAATGGGTTAAATTGACCAAAAACACATCAATTACTTCTAGTACAATAAATAAAACAACACATACCATGNGTGCTTGCTTGTGAATNTATATTGCACATTGTAACATCTCTCTTTTCTTCTTTTGGAAAATAAACCTGATTTATAGGACCTAGTTATATCTCTGCAGCATTACAATAAGAAAAATAGTTTTAACCTCCTCCAAACAATGGCTATGCAATCAAACAGTGTAGCTTAATTTAACACCAATGTTTATGTTCACATAGGGTGCTTGGTACATACCCTTGCAGGACAAGATACCCTTTTAACTCTGTTTTGTTCTGTAACAAAAAGGGTTATTTTTTTTTTGGCAGCCTTTCACTTCTTTGCATACCTCACTTACACTGTAACAATAACTTCAGTATTGCCATAACACTTTAGGTTTTTAGCGTTCAAAAATTACCCAAAACAACAGGAAAAATCAATGATTATTAACACAAGAGCCCTTTGTAAAAATTGCTTTGCTGTCTACCTTTCAGGACACAAATGTAAAGCGAATACTTCCACAGTCAAAACAAAGCTTCAGGATAAAAGAATTTTGCCACACTTGACACATAGCTGGTGGTGATCTTTNACATACTTATCGATGGAATCCCACTTTTGAAGTCCCTCTGGAAGATGCATAAGGTANCAGATTCTTANGGGTCAACATATGAAAATGGGACAATTTGTGTCCCCAGTTGATATTAAAGAATAAACTATTTTAAAAGTAAATATAGCGTTAAAAGTTTAGAAGTTCAAAAATGTCATTTCGGTAACGGTACCCACACATATTTTCGATTTTGCAACCTTGTTTACAAAAGGGGGAAAATATTTCCAATTTTGTTTTGTTTCAAATTAGAATCCGTTTCTGTCTGTGTTATTATTATTTACTATTTAGCTCTTTTGTCCATTGTAAAAACAATAATAACTTGTCCCCAGCATTTGACGTCATTTCGGAAACACTTCGTAAAAGTTGAACATTTTGCCGCTAGGTTATGATTTGAGCGCCGCCTACGTGATCATTTCTTCACTCACAGTGCTTCTGATGAAATGGAAGGCGGTAAGTTTGGCATTCCTTTCAGTATATTACGAAATTAGCTGCAGAAAGAGCTGGATTTTTAACCTTACCCTTTTATTGCATCATTTCGGTAACACTTGTATCATTTCGGTTACAGAGATGAAAAATTAAATTAGAATTTATTAGTAATATATATTCAGCTAAAACTTTTTTCATTATTGAAATAGATTGCCATTTATATTTTCCCACATATTTCATGTGGATTCTTATTGTGATTTCGAAACAAAACCAAAGTACATTGATAATATTTTTTGTTAAAAAATAAAAACAGGGTTTGATTGGATCTTAAACAATGACTACTTATCTAATGTTGATCCTAACGAGTATTATTTTTAAGGCTATAGCCCTGAACAAGTAAATATCACAAATCACACCTCAACAATCTAACGTAACGAAAAAAACTAAAAATTAGAAAGAAATGTTAACGAAANAATGTTTTTTTTTATGACAAAGTTTGTTAAATCCTATATTGCAAATATTAATTTTACTGTTCATGATCTGTTCAAATGTTTATTTTAGCTTTATAAATAATGTATGAACATAAATAAAACCTGACTGTGACTAGATCTCACAACAAAAACAAGAAAACTGAACAGAAAAATCTAAAATTGTCCCATTTTCATATACTGACCCTTACACACTTGTCATAAAATCTACAGCTAGCTTGGCAAATAGTACAATTTACTCAAACTGGGTGGACAAAATGAATTCCGACCTTTTCACTTGCTACCGGCATTTAATTGTTCTATAAACATTATCGTATGGGAAGACTGTTATTCAAGTACGCTACTTGTAATAGGGATGGTTATTAGGCATGTTCTGGCTCATTCCCAAAAACTATCAAAACAATCACAGCCAAATTCAGGATAATGCTAAAGGTAATTAATTGTTTTTCCATTCTGGGCTCACATGAATAGGTACAATAATAATAAAAAGATCTACTTACAGGTAAGCCAATGTGAAACGAAGAAGGCATCCTCCTGAGTATTGCTCTGTCAAGATCCTGTGGCCTGTTAGTCGCTCCCATTACTATGACCGTGCAATCTGAGTTGGTAATAAGACCATCCCAGAGGGACATAAACTGGGCTTTCATCATCGCAGTAGCTTCGTGATCATTGGAGTTACGAACTCGAAGGAAGGAATCTGAAATTTTTTAATATACAATTACTATTGTTTTTTGTAAACTACTCCAATACATAAACTAAAATTGTAAAAACTGGAGTAGGCACTGTTACATCAACAGCAAAAAAGATGGACAATCATCTTACCTTATGCCTGTATTAAAAAATGCTCATATCTGAAAAATTCCAGTGAATGGTTTTATTGATAGCGAGACATTTAGTCTCACAGTTTTGCAAGATTTAAAAGCAGTTCGAGCGATTTCAAAGATGCGAACGGCACCATAAAACACTCATAAAAAATGCACCTTACTGTATAAATAACGAACATATCTCTGTTTTCCATTAGTCCTATGATGATGCCATAGCTCTGCAGCCTTAACTTTAAATTTGTGTGGTATCTGGCCTCTAAAATGATATTTTCTGAAGAATTCAATATTCTAGTTTCATTTCTACCAAGGAAAATAGGAGTTACCGTGCATATCAGAGAGAAATGTGTAGATAGTCATTGCTGTTAACATCAGGATAGTGCTTTACTGTATTTTAACAATACTAAAATAATTAATAGTTTCTCATAGCGAATGCCAAATATGTGTTTTTGACTTCCAGAGGTTTGTGGAAATCAAGTGACTTTTTGGAAATAAACCTGAGGAGCTCATTACAAACCGAGGCATCAACAGTCATGTCTTCACCTAACAAAATTCTTTCCTTTGAATCTTATGCCTTTGCCAATGCTCTGTAAATTTATAATATTAATAAGTTTCCTGAGCAACGCTTTTTATTGTCCATCAGATTCTCATCCCTGACGNGGCTACTACATACGCATTCTATGAGAAACAATGGAAGAGAAGGAAAGTCAAGAAGAAAGATAGAGAGACCATCAACATTCATCATCTATGGAAAAAAATNTCNAAGATCGAAACTTCTAAAATCATCTCNGTTAGCGTTATTGTATTCTATAAACTGCTTTTGGGAATTACATTGATGTCATCCACATAACGCAATGAATCAGCACTGCTAATATCCAATAAATCGTCTCTTAACAATAACTCTTCAATTTCACTGTCATTCAACACTTTGTTTACGTTTACCTTAGACGCCATGATGAGAAGGAAGCTTCATGTATATAGTTCCAACTTTTTGCCAACAGNTGGTAGCTACAGGCAACCAAAAATATTTATTTCATTGCGTGTCACAGCCCGAGTACAGACTCGGGTTGACACCAGCCATACGTTCTTCGCTGNCCGAGTACGTGCTTGGGTTGACACGGAAAGGGTTAAAAGAAAACCTCTACCTCAAATATGTACAGAAACTTCAAGAACCCTTTCAAATAACCTTTTAATTAATCCTTTCAGAAATTAGTGGATAATCACATCAAAGCAGTTAAGGCAAATTTTAAAAAATACCCATCAACTGCAAATACATACCTACTAAATATATATATACCTATAGCTTACCAATTTCATCAATGAATATGATGCACGGCTGAATCTTCATACCAAGAGTGAAGACAGCTGCTGCTAACTTCTGACTCTCTCCATACCACTTGTCTGTCAAGATGGCAACGTCGAGGTTAATAAAACTAGTCTCTGCTTCTTTGGCTGTTGCTTTGGCAATCAAAGTCTTTCCACAGCCAGGTGGTCCATGCAGAAGTACACCTGAAACNAAGAAAAATAACACACTTGCATGTTTATATTGATGTAGTACACTCAGAAAAGTTCCCAATACAGGCATGGAAGAACAGTCAATTTAGCTGTACATCTACGTTACAACCTTCAGAACTGTTATCGACAGTTTACTCTTTAGTTAAATTTATTTGTATAATTAGATAAAGTTCCTCACATCAGCACTTTTCTTCAGTTCTCTCTTGCTTCCCCAGGCTTGCAACCGTTTATTTATTTCTGGGTCAATCGATATCAAGTGGTCCAATACTGATTACTTGATCATTTTTGAAAAAAATAATATGATGTGTTGTCAGACAGTTCAGAACCACTATTATTTTATTTTTATTAATACTAGTTTCAACATGGCAGCTATTTGTTTATTTTGGGGCACAGCATTTTCACCATTTACAAGCATTGGCAGTAACAAGAACTTGCCTGATTCACATCGGAAGCACACAGCTGATGTACCTACAACTTTGTACACACCCAATTGTCAAAAATGTTATTCTATTATAACATACAATAAGTTGACATTTATTTTTACACAAACTATAATTGCGTTTATCTAAGACCGTCTTCTGCTTATAAAGCACCTGCATGGTTCTCTTACTCTAGCATAAGATAAACTCATTTAGCACACTTTAACTGTGTCATAGCCCTGTTTAAGAAGACAGCAATTACAAGTGGATTAATAATGAAATTAAGTTTCATAAGCCTAAGCAGTTACACATTAGGCTAAACAGTAGGCCTATGCAATTTTGTCATTACCTTGTTAAAAAAAATGCAATGGTAATGTAATTCTTCAAACCATAAAACCAGCATTTGTAGTGTTACAAAATGAAAGGACTATTTAAGCATAAAATGCAATTTAAGCCTTGACGAAGCAGTTAAGGAAGCTGTTGTATAATGTTTCAAATAACCTGTTTTAAGAATGGGCAACCACNCTAGTATAGTGGTGTAATAAAATGTTCATCTGCTTTTAAATATGGAGGCCAGTGCTTCACCTTCATCAAAAGAAGGCAAAGGAAGTTAAAGATAACGTAACTCAAGTTCTGTCTTAGTTTAAAGAGATGGTGCAGCTGTACCACAACACCTTCATTTCTCAGAGATTGGCATAAGCTCCGTTTTATAAGGATGTAAAATAAATGCTAACACAGGACAGCTAAACAAACAGATTACCTTTAGGGGGTTGCATAAGTTTAGAGTCGTTAAAGAGGTCTTTCCTCTTGATGGGTAAAATAACGGTTTCCCGTAGCTCTTGGATGACTTCTTCCAACCCAGCAATATCATTCCATGACACAGTGATGTCCTTTGGATCCACTAAATGACTTGCTATCATCATCTCATATTCTGTGAGCTGAAATTACACAAGCAAAAAATTGTTTAACACTCTTGAAAAGTATCACCTTATCCTGTATAAATGGTAGGTTACTTGCCTCTGTTCTGTTGATTCCTAGCTTTCTCATCATTTCTTGTGCCTGAAAACAGAAATCAACATATTATCTTACAAAGCTTTCAGGCTTCTGTAACAGTGTGATTACAACACAATATCTTACTAAAATGTATATAAGCCTATGCTTTATACCATAGGCGGTTCTGTCGGTGTTCGTGGTGTTGCAAACGAACACCATTTTTTCCTTTCTCATTGTAAACATTTTCAAAATATNCATTAATTATTTTATGGAAATGAATTTTTGATAATTTGATGAAACAAATCTTATTATTTATCTTCATGTTTTTGCGCGACCTCTGTTATGGGGAGCTAACAGTCAGTAAGTCACTTTAAAAGAGTGCAAGANAACGAANCTTAGATTAAAAACTCTGAAAAGACTGTCTGAAACAAGGTGGGCTTGTAGAGTCGAGGCAATTAATGACGTTGTTGACGNATGAATGTCGTATTTCCGTTGAAGCTGGAAGACTTCGAATTATGATGCAGTCATTTGATTTTCTTTGAATGCTTTGACTGTAACCAAGAAAGCCAACACATGTTTGAAGATTTGCAGCAGGAAAAACGAAAATAATACTTTCAAACGATCGACAGTACTTTAAGTGCGTTACAAAAAGGTGTTTTGGGCAAACNGTGGTTGATTTATTGGCCGATTTTGCAAACATTTTCCTAAATAAGGGTGTNGTCAAAGAAGACATGTAGAGAATATCAAAGNTTTGTANTGTTNNCAGGACTAGTTTCTGAGACAAGACTCATGCACACTCATAACGATTTTGAAGCCGTAAAGTCACTGTCTGATATAATTAAGGTTATGAAAAGTAATACTTTGATGAGGTTTGTTTACGCAGAAGCAGCGAAGGTGTTGCAGCTGTTTTTAATGCAGGGGTTGCATTAAAAGATTTTTTAATGTATCCCAGGGATGCATTACACTGGAAAAAATGTGTACTCTAAAATATTCATGTGTCCCATGCATATATCATTTTTTTTTAATGTGAAAAATTTACCTACCGTATGTGTAACACTACTTTTGCACAACCTAATTTAAGGTGGTGTGTTTATAAATACCAGCAATGATCAGAAAAGACTGGTGTAAAACAGGAGGCCATCAGTTAAATTTGCTCTCTGAGTGGATGAACACCTCTGCTTTACAATGAAAGCACACTATGATATTTGAATAAAATTATGAATTCAAAATATTGCAGGCCTACAATTTTTGCACAAGTTTACACTGATTTTCACCTACCATTAAATATCTCAGAAATTTGTTTTATTTGGAAAAAAAAAAGTACATGGTTATTAATTTTCTTCTCTTTTTCATGTTTTTAAAGTTTTCAACAGCATCTACTACATGAAATTTTGAAAGACTTGGTCCGCATAAGGAAACTCTCATTAACCTAGCCAGGTTTTCAGGCAAAAGTTTACTTCTGAATTTGATTTTCAGCCTGTTTTGACAGGAGAAACACCTCTCACAGTCAACACTACTAACAGGTATCGCCACCAAAATTTCTGCCAATGTTTTGAAATCNGGAAACTGTTGACCATATTCAAAGCAAAGAAACATAAACACTTGCTTTCTTCCTAGTTCTAAGTTTACTTGGTGCTCACGGTACTTTTGCATTACAGGTTGTATATAACCTCTCGTGAGTTGCTTATCATAATTTTTTGTAAGAGAACATTTATACATCTCTAGGGATGCATAATCTAATTCCCAGTGGGAATTATAAAATTAAGTGCGTAAAAAACGCAAAATAATGCAACCCCTGTTAACGTTACATGTGACGGCACCTAGTGTGGACAGATCATTTTCCAAATTGAAGTTAATTAAGGTCAAAGTTAAGAACATCAATGTCTCAAGATCGTTTGGAGGCCCTCCTTAGTATGACTGTTGAACAAAACATTTGCAGGCAGCTTAACGTGAATCAGGTGATTGATAACTTCAGCAGCAGCAGCAGCTGCAATCACAGGATGCTTATTTAGAATTATGTGAGTAAACATTTCCTTTTAAGTCTGTATTGTGTGCATCTTACCCTTACGTCAGATTAAGTGTTGATAAAAATCAAAATTCATAAATAAATTTCTTATTTTTTCATCTACGTAGGTTATGTGTGTATATATTTAAATATCTTATGTGGGGGAGAAAACAACAAAACATCATCAAAGGGAGACCAAAATTTAAAAACAAAAATCTCCCAGACCCCCAGGCACCATATATCTAGAGATTCAATCCTACTTCACAACTACCAAACACCATTATTTTCAGTTTGGAGCCACCACTGCTTCTTACATTACTAACACTGAAATCGTCCACAAAAAAAAGCTGATTAGGAAGGTCCTATATTAAAATATTATATCCAATGTACATCACAAACTACATGTTAACAACATTTAAACATTTAAAAAGTAGCGCCTATAAGCTTACAGTAGGACTACTTGATTAAAAAATAATACAAGACGTCTACACAGGAGTGACACAATGTTGTTGCCTCATCAAGAGCCATGGTAGTGTCTCTGCCAAGTACAAAAAAAAAATACAGCAACTTTTTGCTATATAAAGCAGACTGGGAAATAGTGATCCTGCTGTTAATAACTGTACTTAAGGACTTCAGTCATGTCATTGGATTATCTGTAGCTTGAGATGTGTAATGTAAAGTTCTCTTATTTAGCTTAGGAGTGCTCATCGGCTTTCAAAGATACACTCAAGGAAGCACAAAAGTTCCGAAATACTACTTGCGTGTTTAAATCCTCAAGATTTAGCATCAAATGTGTGCTCTACGGTGAAACTGCAGAAAACAACGTGAGGATTTNGAACGTAAAAACGTGGNACTGCACAGGAGAATTAACAATGATTAATTAATAACGCATTCACATTCCGACAATTGTTTATGGAAAGAAGAAGGATTTATTAATGTAGTAGCAATACCTCAGAGCTGGTTATATTGCAATATATCGCAGTAAATATNACAGTCAAAATAAGATCGGCAAAAATGCAAGTCATGTATACTTTCAGGTTTTAGTTAAACAACAATAACTAGTACGCAAACCTCAAATTAACTTTTTGTCGCTATGCGGATGCCAAAAGTGATCAACTCGCGATGTAAGGTGCTGCCATCT
>KZ883918.1:4564-14932 GCA_003456935.1 Machilis hrabei
CGGGGCTGCCATCTTTACACTGCCGCCAAATCTAGGTTAAGAGGTCTAGCATCAAGCTGCCACCTGTCGGCAATAATTTTAAACATGTATGTCGCTATTGCTCACTTACAAAACAATTGCACATGGTTTCGAATTTTTAGCACGTTTTTAAGGTTTTAATTTGACTGTCCATTGTAGTAATCTTCCTTTTAAATTATTCCCAGAAACTAATGGAAAGCTGTATGTACTGCTCTTTGTTTCAGTGACTGAAAATGTTACAATCCGTTTTCTCCAAAGTATGGAGACATATTGTACCACTCGTCCAATCGGAGTCGTCTGCTTCCTTGCGTATCCTGGGGTCTCAGTTCTATTCCAGTGATGCTAAGACACTTGTTGATGTATCAGTGGATTCAAGTTCAGGTAGAGTACGATTTTCAAACACATTTTGTTAAATTTGTAATTTCAATATTATCACATACATATTATCAACAAACACAAGAAAAAAGTGTGCGGATAGAAATGATACACACAAGTAAGTGAAACATGGGTCAGCTAACCATCAAAAGAGGCACACAAAACGAAGAATAAAAATTACGCATATAACATAGTAATCCAGCGTTAGTAATCTTGGATTGGCAAAGAATCCTTTTAAAAGTTTATTGATACATTTTAGTGGTGAATGATATACAGGGTGGGGCGAACAAAAGTAGCCCAGAGAAAAAAGTTTGAACTTATGATGTTGTGCTTGTTTGTGTACTGTATACAGTGAATGAAAATTGTGCTTTCTGTAAAACAAAGGATCTTCATTGTTAAGACCTCTGCAGACCATGGATCATGGGATAAGTGCAACAGAATTTCCAGTGGGTAACAATTTGGCTAAACCTCCAGCAAAGTTGGCAATGCAGAAGTTGTTTAAAAGTGGCGTGAAATTGGTTCAGTTTTAAGTATCAGATAAATTCCTTCTATCTCAGTTTCTCGGTGAATTTACCCGGGACGATAAAATGTTATCACTAAATTCAAGGACTTTGTCCGAGAATTTTGTGTACATCTATCGTCCCCGGTAAATTCACCGAGAAACTGAGGCAGAAGGTGTTTGACTAACTTAAATTAACAAAATGAAGGTGTCTAAACATAATTTATGTAGGTAAATTACCATTAATTAATATAAAGCTGTGAAATTTAAACACCGTGAATAATCTTAGTGTGGATTTTTGCCGGCAGATGGTGGGATCGTTATTGTAAGCGCGCTGTATTTTGGAGTGCAGTATGCACTTGATGAATGACTTTCTCAGTAAACATTGGCGAACCGCAGTACAGGTGTGGCAATAGTTGGATATATTTGGTGTAACTCTATGTGCCTATACTTGGATTACATTTGGTGTGTCTCTGTGTGCGTATACTTGGATTAAATTTGGTGTGACTGTGTTCGAATATTGTTGGATTTATTTCATACTGAGCAGTGAAAATGGATAACGTTCGAGAAGTGCCAAAATATAAACATGTACTTCGGCACATCTGAGCAGTAGGTAAGCGTCTAGAAATATTCTTTGATGTATTTGGTGTCTTTTGCATGATTTTCCTTGAACATAACAGGATTATACCTTTCAAAAAGGCATGGCCGATTTCTTATAAATATTGGAATCGGTGAAAGTTGAGTTTGATTAAAAATACGGAATTAGAGAGTCACTGTTAATTATAAGATTATATGTAAGGAGATGCAATTTTATAAAAACGTATTATTTAATAGAATTTTGCAAATATTATGTAATCCTCTAAAAAAAGATTATAAATAAGAAGACTGGATCTCGCGATTCACTTTTTTTTAGGTAATAAAATATGTATTTGTGAAATTATGTTTTGAAACCAGATGTTATAATATTGGCGTTTATAGAAATTTAACAACCTAATTTATAAGTTGCGTAACGTGTGTTTTAAAACTATATAATTCACTGCCAAAAAATGTTCTTTGTTCCGGCATAAAAATGGTAGTTATTTCGGTTTATGTGTGTGTAAACCTTGGGTGAAGTCAAATTGTTTTCGCGAATTGAAAACCTAAAAGCGAGGGGCGATAAATAAGTTTCGACGTTTCGTAGGAACCGAGAAAATTATTTATGGCCCGAGTTAATAATATTTGACATTTCTGCCAAGAAATCGCCGTAGAATAGGGTCTTAACATCTATTCCCAATTATAATTGTACTGTGTGGCATGGTCATTGTTGCTTCACATACACTACAAAGGGGTGGTTTGCGGACCCAAGTTAGTAGGCCTCTTTTACTTACTCTTATGCGTGTTACTTGTCGTTATTTACTATGTACATGCATTAATTCTTACGAATTATTTTGTTTTCTTCACAGGGATTGCTACACTAGTCATGCAAAATCCTCCAGTCAATAATTTAAGCCTCGAGCTATTGGAAGGTATTCGCACATCAATTAACTCACTTGAGCAAGAGAAATGTAGAGGAATAATTCTAACATCTGTGAGTATTCACTTTCCTGAAATACGCTTACCTCATACAGGGTTGAAGCCTGGATGGGGTTCCTGAAACAATATAGTGGTTTCTTAACCGCAACATACGAGTTGGTCCTAGAACGATTCTTGACTAGGTCACAAAATTGTACCACTATAAATACAAGGTATTCCTCAAGGTTCACCAACTCTAACCAAGTTTTTTTAGGCAATTTCTAAATGTGCATTGTCTTGATCTTTTAAATTTTAAGTATTACATGCGTGTGATATTTTCACCACTGCATTTAACATAATCATAAGCAAATTTTGTCTTGGTAGAAAAATTCTTAAAATCGTTTCGGGATGCTGCTTATTACTACCATCTTTATATTGAAAAGATAGATGTTCATACACTGAAATATGGTAATGCGGCTAATGCCGGTTGTACAGTGATTCGGGATTCGGCAGTCAGTGGCATCAATCGGCAGTCCAGTGCTTTTTCACACTAGCAGTCCACAGTAGCGTCCTAATTTATAATGTTCCAATTAATGAGAAAAAAGAGCTCGCTGAAGATGATGTGAACATCGACAGATTTCGCCAATCTTCTGCCGTTTTCAATTCTTTATATTTACTTCTTCTAATCAGGATTTTTTTTATTAAACAAAAGCTACTTCAATGACTATTTACAAGTTCGCCGTCCTTTGCTACCTTTACATATTTTTCTTTTTAAGTTTATAGTTGGCCTTCAGTTTTTTGTAGTCTGGACTAACCCTAGTGCTTGGCAATACATATTGGTGTGTATCATGTTATTACTGAATAGTGACTGGCTGCCTGATCCAGTGAAATCATGAGCCGTGGCAAAAATATGGGAGAAGAACACATCTGTTTTCGACTTACGATTGCTCTCTAAACTGGGCGCCCACAAGAAATTTAGTGATTGATAACAACTCTCTTGAATGCGGACTTCCGGTTCCCAATCCATTGTAGAACCGACATTTTTTTTTACTGAGTAACAGCAGAATCATAACTATACCAACACAGTTAAGAAACAAGGTCAAACCCCTAAAACAAGAGTGTTATGAAATTCATTGTACTGCATTACACTTTTAGGTAAATTACTGAAATTAAGTCTGCTGCGATATAAATTGATTGACATCATTTACCTTACAACACACTTGATTTCAGTGATTTCGTTGTAAGTGTAACGTGACACAAAGTATTTTCTACTGTTATTGTATTGCGATTTTGATCTTCCTTCAACGACAATCTGGGAGTAGCCCGAGTAGTACACAATGAGAAAACAAGGACATTATGGTGTCCCATTTACAAGGGTTTTCTCATTAAACTAAACTGTAGTACAGTGTGACACTTCGATATTTGTTTGTTTTGTTTTCCTTTCATACAAACGATTTGCAGGGTTTTAGTAACGATAATATAACATAATGATATTTTACCATAATTTTTATTCATATTGTATTCATGCCATGGTATGCTACCGAACGTTTAACTTTTTAAATTTCACAGAACATTTAACATAACCAGATATTCTGTTTGTTGTCATTGTTTATGGCTTTGGGAGCAGCATCATGATGTCATCGAATTTCACAGTTGCACCGTCAGGAACAGTTGGGGGGATGAAGCCGTCAATTGTTGTATTTTTCCTAAGAAACGCTAATTCACGGTCTTGTTCTGAATCTTTTCCTCCTATCATTTTCGCGGCATAGTAGACGTCGTTAGGAAATTGTGTCAAAACGTAGTCATCAACCACGGGTTCCATGTCTAGTTCTTCAAACTGAAACTCGTCGCTGTCGCTTACAATATCAGAAGAACCGTCAAAAACCTTTTCAATTTCATCATATTTATCATCTGCGCTACCGCTGTCTGACATTACTGGAGTCTTGTATAACAGTTTCTTTGAAGCCTTAGGAGGAGTATTTTTCCTTGAATTCTTATTTGTTTTATCAAGTTTTGCAAAGAGAAGATCCTTTTTTGGTACGTTGTCTTCCATCGCCTCTTTTCTTATTCGGAGCAGCCTTTGGATAGCCACAAAACTCAATCGGAGACACAAACGTTGGTGAAGATCTTACTTTGGAAGTTCTTGCTGGTTCGGGTGACGTGGTATTGGTAGTTGTAGAACATGCATTGTAGGAAATGTTTCTGGTTTTATCTGGAGTTTTTGGTGCAGAGGTAGAAGTTTCAGGTCTAACTGTTAATGTAGAGCCCAAGAAATCAGAATCCTCGAACAAGTTTGAATCAAAGGCACGTGTTCTTTGTTTTTATGAATTCCATTGTAATGTTTGCCGGTGTCACGGCTCTCATATGCGTTTCTCCTAAACATTCTGCTTTCTGGTAAATTGTTGTAGGCGTGCCGGGGTTTCGTAACATCCAAGAGTCAATTGCAGCATTATAGTAAGATNTAAACGGTCCCAATACCGCAATATACAGAGGCTGCAGCTTATTACTACAGTGGGGAGGTTGAGTGAGGTTAGTTACTACAGCTTCCTTGGCTTTGTGTAAAACATCGATCGACAAATGAGACTTATGATTGTCGTAAATCAGCAGGGATTTTCGTGGAATGTGAATGTGTAATGAAATGTTGCATAACTTGCGGGAAAACCTCAGACGTCAGCCGTCCAGAGGGACTAGCCAGACTGAGTGTTCCTGGCGGCGCTCAATTTATCACGTGGGTTTTGAAGCTCTTTCTTGGAAACAGTATAATTGATGACAGAAAGGTCCCGGCAGCACAAATGATATCACAAGTTGTCGCCAACTGTCATCTCTCACCACTGCTACATTGGTTGACCTGCTTACAACGAGTCTCGGCTATGATTTTCTCTGTTTTTTGGACGGTTGTTGTCCCTATTTCACCCAAATTGAAAATCCGCGAAGCTGCAGCCAACTGTGGATGCCAATGGTATATGCCGCTGAGGTTCTCGTAAATATTTGTTCACGTTATGCTTGTTGAAAGAAGTATGTGTCGACAAGCAGTATCCCTCGGGTGGTCTAATGCTGAGATTTAGGAACTGGTGTAGAAAGCTTCTCATCCATTCCAGTCCAGCAGACTTTGCAGATTTCCAGGAATCGGGCATCTTCATATTATTTATTTCATTTGCTAAATTTCAAAGTGCAACAGCTGAAGGCCATAACACATTTTTATCATGTTAAAATGTAGTCGGTAAGTTGTTTCTCTTGGCTTTCCAAAAAAAAATCTACTTCCACAAATAAGCTTCATTGATATTGCAGTTCCCGGGGGTTTTCTTCTTTTCTGTGACATATCGATGTAATGTTTGATAGGGAATATTTTTCTGCTTTGCACCGCTCTAACTGAAACCGTTTCCTCCATATCTTCAGCTGATGCTTTCCCTATTTTCCTTGGTTTATCAATTAAGGCCTCACCTGTTTTGCAAGTTGTTACTTAAGATAAAAGATCACGTTCCTGGAAAGAAATTGTGTGCCATTCTTATGTGTCTCTCTTTGTACTAACGACATTATTTCCAAAAAAATACAATCCTACCTGTTGTTTATATTTTACTTCAACGACAAATGAGATTTCTGGCTTCCAGAACAAATGAATCGATACTGCAGCTTCTAAACACTTAAGAAACAGTATTTTAATAAATAATAAAGCTTAAAATAATTGCTTTAAGCAACTTTCAATACGAAAAAACAAAGAAAATATAATATTTTTCTTAAAATTTCGAGTAACGTCTTACCATTGCATCAGCATGTCCGCCATGACTGTGTCGCATTACAGAAGTGCAAAAACGTTAAACAGGTAAAAAAAAAAGTAATTGTCTCACTGTGTACTACCCTCCCTGTTCCTTTTGAATAAAAAAATTAAACTGTGAATTATAGATCATTCTCTACATGCCCATAGAATTCAGAAATCCATGAATTGACATAAGAATACAAGGAGCGGATATGACTTTACTGCACATGCGCACTAATCACTCGCACAAGATAGGCAAATTCAGAAAAATTATTACTATACCAGATTAGGCTATGTGAGATTCAGTCAGATTAAGAAAAAACACTCCTGAATAACATATCTTACGGAATGATAACCGTTTCACAGGTGTGCTACTATTTACTATAGCAAGTGGAAATATACGCTACATTCTAAGTCGTTAGTGACGTCATATCCGCCTCTGGGTTACACCCCTATGAAGCTTCGGTATATCCGAGATATGTCAATTACAAATTTATTTACTTAAAGGGGCTGCCGATGGTTTTCAGCAGTGATCTAGACATAAATCAGATGTACCAACCAAAAGAAGAAAACTTCAAAATATTCTGGGCTGCACTTCAGGATATGTGGTTGAAACTGTATACAACACCTCTAGCAACAGTTGCAGTTATAAATGTAAGCTCAAAATTATTAAGTCTAATTAATAATCGTACTTTAAAAATGTATTTTAAAAGTAATTGTCAATAATCATTTACCTTCGTCTGCTTTTGGTCAATAAGTTTATTTAAGTTCTTCTTTTCAAAAGTTTGTAACAAAATGAATGTTATTAATAATCTCTCAAGCTCATTTGTCAACTTTAATTAGAGGCATACGTATAATACGTCACTACACTGAATGGACAAAACATTACAGATACCTACCAAATAGCGTGTTGGTTCTCCTCTAGCGCGAATAACAGCCTGTGCACGCCGAGGTATCGACTCCACCAGATGCCAGAGGGCAGCCGGAGATAGTGCTAACCCTGCCTACTGAACGAATGGCCAGAACTCCGCCCTAGACGTCGGTCCCAGATTAATGGATCTGATGTTTCTCTCAACGGCATCCCAGAGATATTCAATAGTGTTTAAATCTGGGGACCTTGAAAACCACCGGATGGTCCCGACCTCCGATGAGCATTGCTATTGAATCTCTCTGGGATGCTGCTGAGCGAAACATTAGATCCATGAATCCGGGACCGACGTCTAGGGCGCAGTTATAGACAATGGTGCAACAGGCATGGCTGGCACGCCTCTGGCAACCCTCGGGAATCTGGTACAGTCGATACCTTGGCGTCTACAGGCTGTTATTCGCGTTAGAGGAGGACCAACACAATATTCTGTAGGTATATCTAATGTTTTGTTCATTCAGTGAAGTACTGCTACTGAGGTTGCCAAGCGTTCTGCTCATTATAATTACAAACAACGCGCTCTTTTCCTCTCAAAGGGGATTTATTTTGGTAATAATTCGCAATGGCTTGTAATTTCAAGAACAAGTGACATTTGATAATGTCAACGACATAACCAGTGACGTACTCACGAGCACTTTTGCTTAATAAAAAATTATGTGTGAATTAAAAATAATTTTATAAATGGCGTAACTTCCATGAAGCTGACGTAGCAGGAAAGGTAACTTAATCCCACATAACACACAATATCCAAGGGACATCTAATGCATATCCATTTTATATCCAAGAAAAAGTTTTTGGATATCCACAGAAATCCAAATCATGTCACAATATGTCCTTTTGACGTCTAATTAATGTCCAAATATCACACCAGGAGACACCCACTAGATTTCCAAGAATAGGCGTTATTAGGATATCAACAGGACGTTATTTGCATATCAGCTGGACTTGTCGACTAATTGATTAAAATATCATGCATTGAAGCAGCCTCGAACTTCAATTAGTCTTCCAGACTTTATTTCGAATCTTGTCTCATACCAAATTAGCTTCTGTGGATATGTGGACTGCGATTACCATATTTCTTGATATAATTTAATACGTTAAAATAAACACTTCCTATTCTGTTGAAAAGGCGACTATTTTGCTTGAAATTAAGGTACACGCAAAGTTAATCAACTGATTGTTTTAAACAATCATAATATGTTTTTCAAACTTGATTCACTAATTCCAAAATCATGTATCACATATTATGGACAAATTACTTTATCAATTTTTTTTTATCAGTGTGGCATATTTAGATGTTATTCAAAATATTAATTTTCTTCAAATATCCAGTGTTAAATTATGTATATATACTCCTGGGTTCCAGTTATTGAGGGCGTCACTTTTCTTCAGTGAAATTTGGTTATCTAAGCCAGAGTAAACAAAGTAACTGATTTTACAGAATTATTTACTAGACATACAAAATTTACCTTAATTTCATCAACAGAAACAGAAATGAACACTACAAATTATTTTATTTCGTTACTTCACAAGGGGCACAGCCCTGCCGCAGGCTGTCTCCTATCTACGAGCTGCGACTATCGGGTTATGGTTGGCCCTAAATTCAACATAGGACTTAATACAACTCAGCTAGGACTTGTGGCACCAAAATGGTGAGTTTAATATTTTAAGATATGTTCTGAGTGTTTGATTAGTAAAGCTCTTACTTAAGTAATGAAACCTAATTTATCAGAATGATTAGGTCCTATACTATGTGATCACATCACACGTCTTCACATTTTATTAAAAATAAAAAGGGTTTAGGGGCCTGACTCCAACATTAATGGTATAAGTAAAGGTAGGCTCATGCTTTAATAATCATTTGCGCGCTTTGCTCAATTTGTTATAGACAGCATATGGGTACTTTCATAACAAATGTGTATTCGTGGGTAAATAAACATTTTGATTAGAGTGTACAGCATCAGCTAATATCTGCATAACCTCTAACTCTAAACTGACAGGTTGGCTTAAAGATAGAGTGCTCGCCTCCTGATCGGGAGGTCCCGGGTTCAAATCCCGGGGCTGACTCCTAGCCTTGAGTATAAAGGGTTATCCTATGAGTCTGCCTGTGAAGCACTCCAAACTAAGGTATGATCGTATTCGTCTTCCGGTAGGGACGTTAAAAGTGGTGTTCCATCAATAAGTGCTCAATGTAAAAGAACCCACCACCAGCTGTGTGTGTGTCCGGTGAGTGGCTGGAGCCTCCATTAGACCATCGCATTCAGAAGCGTGGGACCGTAATCTAAAAATAACCAAACTAATATAATTCTAATCACTACCATATGTGGACATACGTTATCAATCCCTCTTAAACAGAGTATCTAAGGCAACTTGAGTGATACATTTTTCTTGAGCCGTGTTTAAGTAATAATGACCCAAAGTGATGAAGGAAAGTATGTGTTGATTGCTTCACGTTCTCCAAAAACACTATATATTTTTTTTTAATCGTAGCTAGTTAAGTGTATCGCTGTCATAAGCGGTGTTGCTAATTAATCTCATAAAGCATAAAAGAATCCTCTGACATTCTAATCACTTTAAAAAATATTTTCTTATATCTGAGAAATTGGATTATTATTTACTTGTATCTCCACTGTTTCTAACCCCTTAAAATGTGACATGCTGTCTGATCTAAGTGAGTGTACGCATACAATAGTTTTGATATTTCACGGGGGTCTCCCAGTGTTATTCAGAGTGACCAGGAGGGGTGTAAGTTTTTAAAAAATATTCGTAGTTTTTGTAAACACGAAATAAAATAGTAATTTATTGTTCATAAATCTTGATTTTCTGTATAAAATGATTGGTGACCTTAAGACCACCACAATGAATTTTGTGTCAAAGATATTTAGAGACTCTGAAGTCAACTTACTCGATTTTATTTCTAAAAGATTAGTAACAATAAAGTCAACTGATAGATTTTTGTGTTATCTGTGTGGTAATTTCAAAGTCAACTCGATTACAGTTGTCTAAAATAAAGTAGCGAAGGGTGAATGATTTAGTGGACAAGAAATCAATGTTGCCACATTGAATATTTACTAAAATAACATTTCTACCTCAAGTTTATTAACAACAATTGCAAAATTCATTCAAACTTTAAATCTAACTGTGGTTAGTGAACTTTTGGGGTAAACTGTGGCTTCTGTATACACGCAATTTGGCTACATTGATAGCTTGCTCACTACGTTATTCACACGTCACCACTGCTAAAATAGTTGATAGCTTTAAACCAGGGGTCGATAACTTAACGAAATGTGCGTTATTAACGCATTT
>KZ883932.1:11467-21530 GCA_003456935.1 Machilis hrabei
CACCTCAACAGTCCTACAACGCCGTTCATTCACACACACTCATACTACTGCTTGGTAATACCGATGACGTCACGGCCGCCATTTTGGATTATCCCCATACATAGTCCTCTGATCACAAAATATGAATATAAACACATACCGATAGAAGATTGCTGTTGCGAAGGTGTGTCTAGTCTATGTGAAGTTAAAAATACTATACACACTCGTACCTTTACGGATTTATAAATATTTTACGATCCATGTCACTTTTAATTTCTTTCAATCCTTTATTATTCAGTGTTTGTTTATATTTATATATCGGTAAGAACTGGTGCTTTCCATCAAAACGTTCTACACGTATTTGACCAGTTAATTGTTGATACAGTGGCATTCTTTGTAATCTGACACGAGGTGGTGTTGTTGTCATTGTTGTTTATAATGGTTTGGTTTGTTGAACAGCAGTTTACGGCCATGTTTGGTTATATTCGTGCTAGTTTTTGTTAATGTAAAGCAACCCATGAAAGCATCGTGAGTGCCAAAAGTGATCATAGAACTAGGAGGAAAGTAACTGTTTCTGAACCTTTGTTTTAAAAGTTTAAGGATTGTGCGTTTCAGGAAAAACCGTTCTGCCAATAATGTAGGGTGAGTCAAAAGTCAGATATGTTCAATATGGTTACCCTCTTCAGCAAGGCACTTGTTAGACGACGCTCCCAGTTGTTGAGGACACTGTGAAGTGTGGCAGGCGGTATTTGCGCGGCACATTCCATTATTCTCCCTTGCATATTGTGTATGTCACGAATCTTGGTGGAGTACACCATTGCTTTAAGGTGACCCCATAGATAATAATCCATAGGTTTGAGGTCAGGGAACCTCGCGGGCCTCTCAACGGGGCCTCGCCGACCTATCCATCTCCCCTGAAACTGGTCATCAAGCCATTGACGTACGATTAAACCATAATGCGGCGGGCACCATCCTCCTGAAACATTGCAGGGTACTCGCCGTCCTCATTCAGAACTGATGGGAAGACACACTGCTCGAAGATAGTCTTGTACCTCTTGGCGGTCAGGGTACCGTCAATAAAAATGGACCAATGATCCTCTCAAGCCATATTCCACACCACACCATTATCTTCTTGGCACCCTACNTTTTGGACGCATTTGTCCAATTGGGATTGGGATTGGTGTCACTCCACAGTCACCAGTTTTGCGTGTTGACCTCACCGTTAACTTAAAAGTACACATCGTCAGTGAAAAGAATTGACGTTGCGAAGTCTGGGTTCTCCTCCACTAAGGTGCTTGAGCGTCTGCAGTTTGTAAGGATGCCATTTTGCTTCGTGAAGAACTCGAACAATGCTTCTCTAGCTAATATTGTGTTCTTCGGACGGACGCCTGGTGCTTTTCGTTGGACTCTTAGAGAAAGCAGTTAAAATTGCAGTTGACATTTCCTTGTTCGTTGCCGTCCAGGGTCTACCTGAGTAAGATCGATCATGCACACTGCCAGTATCCTTCAAGCGTTGAAGCAACTTCATGACTGCACTATGCGTGATTGGGTCTCTAACGGGGATGTTGACGGTTGAATTCTGTAGCAACATCTCTTCCACTGCGACTCCCAGCCAGCATTTTTACTTCAACACGCTCGTCTTTCGTCAGCACCATCTCAACTCCAGAAACACATGAAAAAAAAACACATTAGGTCTATGGTTACTAACATTTGACTCACCCTGCGTATATTAGCAGTGGATTATTACAAATAAATTGTTCACGGATATTAACGTCTGTGAGTTACGATTATTTTGTTTCATGAAATTAGCTTTGTCAAAGTTTATATGATTGCAGTTACTTACTGCCAGTATACTTTATTTTAATTTGGCAAACAAAGGCTAAGTTTCAAGTAATTCAGCTATATGAATACCATTTTTCTGTTCTCTTTTGTTAACAAATCTCGCATCAACGGTTTTGTAGATCTAGCTAGTAGGGGATAAAGTGTTGGTTCTAAGCCCACTGACACTAGGCCCCACCCGCTCATCCCGGGCCCCGATAACACCAGCTGACGTCATAACCCACTTTTTTCGACTTTTTTCGATNTATTTTTTTACGTCGATATTTTGTTTTTATTTCAATGTAGCATATAATTGGACATGTCCTTCTTGCGCGAAACCTAAATTTAATGGTAAAAGTAGTCAGCTCCCAATTCAAAAAGTTTTTCCAAAATTTAAGTCGTATTGACACGTAAATGAATAAAACCCTTAAAAATAAATATACGAATTTTTTGAAAGACATATGTGCATCGGGTGATTCTCACTAGTTCAATTTCAACATGAAAAACAAATGTCTAGAAAAACAAACATTTTTGAAAAAACAAATTTGATCTCATTACGACTCGGAGATGTCATTAACCGTAGAGGAGTAGGAACCACTTGAGTGGAATGACGTCATGATCACAGCTCTGTTCAACTATGGTTGAGAAACATTTTAGATTTTTTTTAATTTTCTGACGTCAGCATCAACTATGGTAGGAAAAATATATTTTTTTTATTTTCTTTTTATTTCATATTTATCCCCATAATCGGAGCTCTGTTCAACTATGGTTGGGAAAAATGTTCGATATTTTTTCAGTGTCGATACTTTTTGATTTTGCTAGTTTTCGATGTCGATATTGCATTGTTTTTATATTGTTTTATATCGATAATTTTTTTCGATATTTTCTTTGGGCCGAAAATATGTCTCCAAGAGGCCATTTAGGAAGCTCTAGTAATAGGTATTCCACCACTCACCCTTTTCCGAAACTTGGGACTCGCAAGTTTAAGCTGAAGGCTTAGCCCAGGTGTGTTTAGTGTTGTTTTAATTTTTGTACTACCTATACCACTATTGAAACACATTTATCATAAAAAGTACTTCACATACACACACACTAGTTGGCCACGTTTATAGTCTTCAACCAACTACACATACAAGTCAGTGACGTTTATAGTCTTCAACAGACTATATACATATATACATTAATCGGCGGCGTTTATTGCCTTAAAGCAGTAACTATATGCACTGCTTACGTAACTGTGTTTCATTTAACCATTTCACAAATTCAAAACTTTTTCGTACTGCACAATGTGCTAGACAACTAAGTCTACGGTGAAAACACTTGAATTTACATGAATTTAAACTGTAATGTGAAGGACAACCTAAAGTGTCTAAATTAAGAACTGGAATTTGACAAAGTTTAGCTATGAGCTTATATTTTTCGTGTCGTTTGCAATACAGTGCGTGGGTTTTTAACGAGATGTTGTATACATACCTTTAACTGCTCATAGGGCACTACTCCATCATCCCAATGAATATGATGCATACGGTGTGTCAACCATAGATTGTGTCTTTGAAGTTATGGAGGTATTGAATGAAAGTGATAAAGAGGTTTAAACATCCATGACTAATTTTATCATGTGTTTAACTACATCCACTTAACTCCTTTATTATGAGTTTACAATCGAGACCGATAAAGTATTCCACGTCTACAACATCTGCCATTTCGTAAGAGCCCACGTAGTTGACAACCTTGATGATAGATGGACACTCTTCTTTTATGCCTTTTAAGCTTGAAGTGGGTGTTTGTCAACTTCAGTACTATCGCATCGTTACGTATAGTGTTTCCATCAAAATAACTGACGTAGTCTAAAAGTGTCTCACCTCTAGCCCTATAACCTAAATAGGTAACACAATGGTGACCACAGACGGAGGAAAAGGGCTTTTGTAAGCAAATGTCGTGATAAATCCATCGTCCTCCAACATTTCTTAAAAATTCAAATATAAATATGTTATTAGGTTGGAGTCCATAACTATAAGAATATTCCATTTTATCCAGAGCATTAGCGTGAATAGCTATGCAATGGCTTCCCGGCTTCTCGTGGTTCTCGAGATTAACAACAATTGAAAATAGTGCAGTTATCTTATTTGGCAGTTTATCTGCAGCAAAAAANCCAAGAAAATGAGTTGAAGCAAACATATCTGAACAAAGAACGTTCCATTGCTTTAGAGTATCCGTGACTTACTAACAAAATTTGAACCGAACTCATCTAAATAAACTATCCATTATAATCAACAAGAATGTTCTTCTGCTTGTTGATCTGAAGAAAACTGTCAACTCAGCATAGACAATACAGTTGACTGTGTCTTCTAATGGTGAAGCAAATTACACCTCGAGACGTTAACTCCCCTGACGTATAACATTACAGTGAGTACCAGCGCTAGCTCCAAGATCAGGTGTGAGATCGAAAGCATAAAGACAATTGCCTGATCACTGGTAATGTCATTACCGTCATCTTGGTAATGAATACCAGTGCCAGGGAACAGTGTATAATAGCTGGAAACATGTAGGAAGAAGTGTTAAATGTGGGTTGAAGAGGTCGAGAGGGGATCCGTTCACCGTCAAGATAAAGACAAAGAAAATGAAGATCAAAATTTTGGAAATTAAATGGGTTTTTGTAACGTTACCGTTGTATTCTTTGTTGGAGACAAAGCCTACAACAACACGGTTCTGTATCTGTCCTAACAATATATTATATATAGTTTTACTTTGTATGTTGCTTGGAATAGTAATAATTTTAGTCTCAATGCATGTAATAGGATACTTTGCCGAAGTTTTGGTGAGGATACTCTCATTTTGTAGAACAGTTTTGGGGCTAAGTTTAACTTTGCGTACTGCAAGAGAAGCATCCGTAATGCGTGCCTTATGCTTGTTTACATTACCAATCAAATTGAATGTTGCACGACTCCGCACCATCTTGAGTCGAAGCTCCACACACACTAAGAAGATATCGACCCATGTTGAATATGTCACAGCTGAGAACACCGATCATGTGTACTTCTCTTGAATTCAGTACATACTTTTTTCTTTCCAGAAAACTGCTGTTCTTCGTTGTAATGTAAAAATGTTCGCTGTCATCCTTAAACCAGAGGGCCGATGTGAGATGTGATTGCTTGGCTGTTGATCCGTAATTCAGAAAAGAAGGTGGAAAGATTAGCTTTGGGTTTAGGAATACGTCTAACTGGTTAAAAAGTGAATGTAACCAATCGTTAGCAAGTCCCACGATACTTTTATCATCCAAAAAAGATTCGTAATCTTTTGTAACACACGCTTTAACCTCAAGAATTATATGTGCAAGGTATATATAATCGTCACTATGTTCAGGAACAACAAATTTAATAGGTCCATCATCCATAAGCGAAGCAAGTGGCTTGTAGTAAATCCATTGACCCTTCTCTATTGTTGTTTGTGTTGGTGNTAGAGAAAAGATGTCCAGTTCTGATTTGNTAGCTTCTGATGAGTGTATGGGAAGAAATGCCATTACTCAAAGATGTCCTTCACACGAAGGCGAATCCGTTTACGACCAGGAGTGACTACCATATGACGTTTTCTTTTTTATGTTATGGCTTTTATATCATGACCAGTCTGAATTTTATCTACCTTAAGCTTGACTTGGTCGGTTAGAGCATACCTGCTTTGACAAGGTGGTCCTTCGCTGCATTGGAAACTGATTTTCCTTCCATCGCGTCTTGAAGAATGTTACCTCTAATCTTTAATGCATGCTTCCCAACAGTACGCATGCCGTTTTTAATAAATGGCATAATAGTACGGAAAAGCCCACCCAATAGACTTTCAAGCACATGTCCTTTCTGGTAGGGAGATTCATAGAAGACACTAGAAACANCATGACCTAACTGGCTGACAGGAATTCTTGCAAATGAAGTTTTCATAATTAGAGCTTGCGAAAGTCAAGTACTACAGTTCATGTGCCAAATTCGAATGGAGCCTTAATACCAGTTATTGTCGTTATGTCAACTGTGATCATATCAAACGCTCGTTTTAGCACTGAAACGTAGTGTACAAAATTATAAATGTGTAAATTAAGCTGTTCGTATGTTGAGTTTTCTATTCCAAAAATATGGAGAAGTGGTTCAACTACATCTCCAACAAGTTGCAGCTCGACGATGCCTGAANAAACAAAGAGCTGACATGTTATATCACGAGAACGTGCAGCCGGCAAAGGGCTAATAGTTGATATATCTGTGTTGGGCAAATATCCGAGAGTTTCGGCCAAAACTCCATCGAAAAGCACGCTAATCGTGTCATCAGTTTTATACTCCACATGACCTGTAACGGGATTAAATTTGAAAGACGAATGCTCACGTAGTACCGAAACATTGTTGATAACGGCCAACAAATGGTCCACCGTGTGATAGTAGCCAACGGAAATGTGGCAACGCTTAACGGTGAATATCTTGTTCATCTATCTCTGACGAGTACGATATTTTTTCCGGGTCTTACGTTGTTAAATGAAACACAGTACTGAATTTCCACTAGTACTACCTGCCACTGTCCTTGAAGCTCCAAGCGATTATGAAGTTTGGTTGTGTATTCGGCAACTGTATTATNTGGAAATATATCCAAGGAGCTGTTACTTGGTAGAGTGAAATAGAACTCTTCCATTAAACTTTTTGAATGTCTTTCACTGAGATCCAAGAGTTAAACGTTGGAGGATATCCTTTCCATTCAACGAGCACCTTTTTACTAGCTGCTTTCCCTCTGGTAGACACGATTTTATGGATTTTGTATGCTTTACCAGGTTGTAACACGATCTTCTGAAGCTCTTTCTCATAAAAAGTCCACTCTATGGTATCGTTCTTGAGGTCTTGTTTTACGTACACGGGTGGAAAACGAGGGATTCTTTTTGTAATAACAACAACTTCTTCACTCTAGCTGGCTTCATACTCTTTTTCGAATATAATTGTGTTCTTACTAATGTGAACATGATCACCAACTTGCATCTTGTATTTGACTGGAGGAACTTTTACACCATATAGAGTTTTCCAAACTTAATCCGAATTTTTATTATCAACATCCACAGGTCGCATTTTAATCCCGGGGTGAGAAGGTGGAGCACGGGGGGGGAGGGGAGTGGGCTTATAACAAACACTTTATCCCCTACTCTAGCTCAAGTACTGCAGCATTTGTATCTTATTTTCAATTATTGTTGCATTTAAGTTTAATACTGAATAATTTATATTACCGGTTGGTGAAAACATAGGACAAAATATGCATTCCTAAATCATTTATACAGCATTACGTCGTATGAGGTTGAAAACTTTGTGTTTTTCATCAAAATATACCTTACATGTCTGTGTATCGTTTATCGATCGAAGTCAATCTGAGTTGCGATATGTATGGAATCCAGGATAGTGAGTCACAGTTACATTATAATCTTCAAAGAAGGTTTTGGAGACGACGAGATTATAAAATATCTAATTTGATATACTGTAAACCTGTCAAGTTAAGATCTAATTGCCAAATTTCTTATATTAAAATAGCTATTGTCGAAGTAATGCTGTACGCTACGGTTTTGGAAAGCGCTGAGTTCAGAACGAAATCATCCAATTGGTATTTCGATTGCTTTGAGTTCATCCAATGCTAATAGGTTTCCTAAATAAATGTAATGGTGCTTTAATGACAAAAGTATATACTCCACAGGATTCTCAAATAAATACCATATGTAGCTACGTCACTACTTACAAAATCTCATTCGACCATAACGTTTCTTCTGGTTATCCTAAACTTTTCATTTTGCTAAACTAAACTCGAGTCATAAGTAGATACTAAGTAACAACTATTGATTTGGCACCGGAGGATAAAATAAACCGAAACATTAAGCAAAATCATATTGTATTGTTACACCCTCTTCCTAGAGTCTTATCTGATAGTTATTACGTTACATACAGAATCACCAGAAATTTGTGTCTACGGAAATCAGGGAACCAATTCCTGGGGACGAAAATGTTCAGAAATGAAATGACGTCTGACGTTTCGGTTTCACATAGACTATAACACTTTTAAAATGTGTTAATCACATAAAGCACTTTTAAAATGGGCTAAATTACCTTGTAAAACCTAAAATATTGTCAGATAGGAGTGTGCTTTAAAAGTTGTCAGGCGAAATTTCACCACCGGACATTTTCATTCCCTGGTGCCTTAGGACGGAAGCGTCTGATCACCCTGTAATTGTATCCCATATTTTTTTAAGCGTTTATTCAAAATTTGATTGAATATTTTGGTAAAGAAAAGTGCAACTGAACATAGTTAGTAGTTTCAATTTTCCTTTAGTTATCATTTTCAGAGGGTCTATGAATTTAGTATTATATGTGCTCGTCTCGTGATCATTCTACTTGTTTTACTTGTTGTTTTGGCTTAACCAATTTTAATACGAATATATTATTAACTATAAACTGTAAAATACATTAATACTTCTAATATGCTTTAGCACAGATCCAATGTGTACATAAACTTAAAGGTGTGCGCAAATTGACGTGCCGTGTATGTACACAGCTTGGGGGTGTCAACCCTAAAAGTCCAGGAATATTGATTTGGGATTAGAAGAACGACGTAGTCTGTAAAGCACGCATATTGTAAAATACCGAGCCAAGCTTGAAACGACCACCGCAACGATTTCATGTGCAAACACATTCTTCGATTCTGTTTCTGTTGAAACAAAAGAGAACGGTGATACAGACAAAAGGGCAAAAATGGAAGAAAGATTCGCTAAAAAAAGTATTGATGTTTGTCTGTCAAAACTCAAGTGGTCGAGGTGTTGGTATCGTAACTCTTAAAAGTAGGCCTAAAATAAGTAATAATAAGGTAATTAAAATTATGTCAGTGGACTTCATCAAATATTTGTTCTTGTTTGTTAAACCATTAACCATTCCCTCAGCACAAACGCATTGACTTAAACTGAGAGTCCTTCGTGTTAAGTTATCTTATCGCATGCAGAAGTATCTATGGGTGAATTATCAGAGAGAACTTGCAGTGATACACTTAAGAAAATAACACGACTAATAAGTGGAAAATCCAATCTAGACCATCGCTATCCTGGTAATGTCTTTGAAATAGGTTTATGTATAAATAATTAAAGTAAAATGTTGTGAAATGAAAGTGTTTAGTTTCAGCCTCGAATGGGAGCTTCACTGATTGACAGTGTTACTAAACCAAGTATCCATCCAAACCTCAGGCATTTTCTGTGTGTGTTTTATGTAACTAAACTAACCTTCAACTGTGCTGGTGCTTAAATGGGTAGCCACTCACAGCAATGTTGTTTTGGGAGCTCCAATCACCTGCATCTGAAACGGAAGAGAGCAATGTTGCCACACTTACCTTCTCTTCAAATGTTCGTTAACACTTGATGAAAGTACTGTTGATGTCGTTTTTATGTTGTCGTCTTCCGTTAGCGATATAACAGTAATTTCAGTGGCAGAGTCTAGAGCAGTTTGTTTCCCGACACCGTCTTCGTGCCAATTTTTGGGGTGATGCACCAACAAAACTGATAGGAACACGATCCAATTATTCTAGACCAAATTATCTCAATTAACACCAGCCTTATCCTCTTTCAGACTAATACATTTTATATGAAAAACTAATGTTTAAACATTTTTAGATTCTAGTTAGTGCTTAGAAAGAGTTAACTTCGGTGCTTACATTGGTGTTCCAGCTGAACGTCACTTAAATTTCCATACGACCAAGCGCCATCGCATTTAACGTTTACTGTAGTAGAAACCATTAAAACGACACGTGCTAAGCTTGTGCATTTAAGCTCTCTACTCTACTATGATGTATTGAAGGAAGTTCGTAATAGCATATTGTATGGGACGTCTTAATTTCCATCAGAAAAAATAAACTTACACTCTATGAACACAATTTGTCAAAAACCTTTAATGCAGATCAACAAATACTTATTATAAAGCTTTTCCAAGATGTGTTAGTGAGTAACCGGCTCTTAAAAGACGAAGGAATTGTAACTTCTATCTGCAAAACTAAAATAAAATACGTTAAAATTATGGCAGACATGCCATTCTAAAAGATAACCATCTTGTTTAATTGTTGTGATCGACACNTGCAAACAAATTTAAAGTAACTCTTCCCACTCTTTAAAATTTATGGAGATTGATGAATTGCTATTGGTATTGGATTATGGTCCCACTGTTATGACATCTTAGGTCTAATGGAGACCCCATCCGCGCCGTAATGACGCTTCAGGATAACTGAATTT